>OMNZ01030632.1:0-12983 GCA_900303255.1 Lesueurigobius sanzi
AAATGATCAGTACTGCGGGACTCCAGTCCACCCGGGGACGTTTACCAGTTTAAATTGCTCCGGCAACTCTTGCTGAACATTGCTATTGGATTCTGGTCGACCAAAATTCACCACTAGCCCATCCGTCCAAGGGAGATGGATCCTTCCTTTAAATTGTTTTTCTCCGAGGTTTCCTCAATTTTTTTTTACCATGTGGTTTCTGGTTTTTTGGGGGTTTTCCTCGCCGTAGAGGAAGGTCTAAGGATGGGGGATACTCTAAGCTTGTTACTCTAAGTGATTTACTTATTCACGGGACATTACATCTGGTCGAGACATTTCATTCGTGTGTGACATTTCATTCGTGCGTGACTTATTTTTGATCATTCTTGATGTCTGATATTGATTTGTTTTTGTCCATACCGACCTTTGAGATGACTTCTGTTATGATATTGGGCGTTACAAAAATAAATTGATTGATTGATTGACTTCTTGAGAAAGGCTTGTGGTAATGACTTTTGTGGTACTGACTTCCTGAGCGCTTTGTGTCCAGTTTCTCTCGCATAAACAAACAGGTAAAGGTTTTTGTGCCATCATTCATATTCTATGAAATGCATAAGTTTACATGCCCTGACAGAATGTGTAAACCTTTGGCCACAAATGTATGTCACATCCTGTGCCAATGTGCATTAAGGAAGTGAAGAAATAAACATTTAAAACGAGGAAAAAAAGGTTAAATCTTAAATAGAATTATGTCAATTATGTTTTGGTGAAAAATATGTCTTACTTACCATATACAGTACACCTTAAGAGGTTATCTGAAAAGATTTCACTACATAATATATTTAGTAGTAGCCAGGTGAGCAGCTGTAGTATTTTTTTTTTTGTGATGGCAATAAAATTGGTGGTTAAAAAAGCATAAGTTTTCTTCTGTCAATATTTATGCAATATTGAGAAAAGAGCAAGATGCCTACTTTTACTTGTAAGTATGTAGCATTATGTGGCAGTACAGTACTTTTGTTTGAGAATGAAGTTACCGTATATCTTTGACCTCTGAAAACAGTAAAAGGAAAATCAGACCTCCACATAATTCCTGTAGAAGGTGCCTTTCCTCATGACGAGCAGGTGAGCCTGGGAGTCCGAGGGGCTGAGTCGCTCCTCACAAAAAGCCAGCAGGATTTTGGACCCGGACACGTAGAGCAAAGCAGGAACCCTGTACGTGACACCGTTGGGCTCCTTGTGGAAAAGGACCGATCTTGCTGGGTAGTATGGAGACTTCATGGCTTTAGCTGAGCTCTTCTTCATGAGGGTGACTTCAAGTTATTCCACTATAATAATATAAATGGACAAAAAAACATGAAGATCAAATTAATTGCACTAAAGTAAAGTTTACACATGATGAGTAAGTCATCAAATAAAACCCAATTTGGACTTGACAGAACAGAGAGAAAAATATTGTTCTTACCAACTTCCGTGCTTCAACTTAAATGGGACTTTAGTAAGAATCTCAAATGACCATAAACTGCAATTTGCTGACAAGTTATCACTTAGACATACTGTTTTGCAAATTCAGTGTCACATATTCATGTTGGCTACAACTTCTTCTTCAGTAATGCACCCTAACAATGACCGCCGCCTGCCATAAAGCAATAAGAACAAATTCTTGTTTCTTATTGGAAAATTCAGTCTGGCACTTAAAAAATAAACTCAGGAATTCACGAAGTTACAAGGTACTTACTTTAGTTTTGAAAATTTGTTCTGTCGCATCTGTCGGGTTACACAGTGCTTTCACCATTGGAGTGCATTATGGTCTTGTGTATGAGTGCTTTCTGAGCAATTTGTGTGTGTTTTGGAACCGTGGCCTCTCCTCTGTGCCCTATTCAGCTGAACAGGGGCTCTGTTCACTGACCCAGAAATGGCCACACTCATCAGATCTACAGCTTTGGATGATTCAGCAGTGCAGCTTTTGTGGAGAGAGATGATGGCTGGCGACATGATTTAATGATCTGACCCACTCTAGATGTAGACACAATAAGCTTCAGTCCGCAGTTTTGAGACCTCATTAAAATAGTAGGATTATTATTATTATTATCAGAAAATGCTTTAAAAATAGAGTGTACTTTTTATGTACGACGTAAATGGTAATTTTCAAAACGTTGAAACGTGAAGTGAAGGTGTTCATTGGTTGTGTCACAGTATGTTTTGTTTGTTTGTTTATTTGTTATAATTATTTATAATAAAAATAAATAGCCAATGTAATCATCAGTAGTAGTAGTAGTAGTAGTAGTAGTAGTAGTAGTAGTAGTAAAAGAAATAGCAGATATTGTATTGAACTTACAAATAAAAATTTAGTATATATTAGTATAAGTATTTAGTAAAGTATTTAGGATCTAGGAAACATAAAAACTAGAACCATGATGCGAGTGAATTGAATTTGTAAATATTACGTCATCATTGAGCGACTCCATGTTATGAACACGCTTGAAGGTACGGCTAGTTTTGTTTCAATTACTTGATTAAACGACAGTAAAACGACGAAAAGCACAAACTAACAATATGCGCGTGTACAACTCGCACGTATACGTCCATTTCTAAGCTAATCTTTGGTGTGATTGTCAGAACAGGAAGCTCGTAAAGGTGTCATGTATGATATGTCATATGGCTTAAACTATTCAATTTGATGTTTATCCCTCAAATTACAGTTTAAATCGTACCATCTACTGAGATTGAGATACCAATAAGGAACCAAAAATAGTTTTTATACAAATAATATTGTTACATTGATTTTTACAGGACACTAAAAAAAGTGGTCTCAGAGGCCTAAAGGTTGTGCAGCTAAAACGGGCAGGTGGTCTGTCTGCAAATCATATTCAGATAGTTATTTATTTTTTACTTTGTTTTTGTTCTAATTAATCCTCAGGATGAATGTATCTAGGCAGTGGTGTGATGGCCACTCTTCGCCAATCCTGTGTGTGGGGGCAGCTCCGGGTCCAGAAGGACTCCTTGCTTCAGGGTCTGAGGGTGGACAGTTAACTGTCTGGAGCCAGGAAGGCATCATCGTTGGACGTCTCCAACTTCCTGATGAAGAGGACTGTACCAGCGTTGTGTTCTCCTCAGCGCAGCTTTATGTATCACATGGAGAGAATGTTAGTGTAGTTGATCCCAGAAACCTGAAAAGCACTGTGCAGGAGTTTGTGGGTGTGGGTGAGGAGGAGATCAATGCTCTTGGACTTAATGAGACCAGCTCGGCTCTGGCTGTAGCAGATGATTCAGGGGCTGTCCGTATTCTGGATCTACCAGGTGGAAAGGTATGCAGGACCTTGCGCAGACATACTAACATCTGTTCATCTGTGGCTTTTCGACCTCAAAGGCCAAACAACATGGTGTCAGCAGGACTAGATATGCAGGTTTGTGTGAACGTCTTTTTATTTGTATGTTAAATCTTATTTGTTTTTTAATGAACAATTATTGTCTAGGTCATACTTTGGGGTTTACAGAAGACCCGCCCTCTCTGGACCCTTAGCCTGCAAGACATTGTGGAGGAGGAAGAAGCCCATCAGCAGCAGCCGGGGCAGCTCTTCAACCCTCCACTGGCCCATTGTGTCACAGTGTCCAGCTGTGGAAATGTAGTGGGCTGTGCAGCTGAGGATGGACGGGTACATTTGATGCGAATTGGTAGTGGATCAAAGCTTGAGCGGCAAGGAGCAATAAAGGCCCACAGCCAGGGAGTGTCCCAGGCTCATTTTATAAACATTCTTTCTCATCCATACTGGCTCATCAGTGGGGGTAATGACGGCCATGTTGTCTTGTGGGATCTCAGTAAACACCCTGTGGTGGCTCCAGAGGTAACATCAAAACCCCAATCCAGTGGAATTGATAACAGACGAAAGAGGAGCAAAAGCAGAGCTAAAAACAAAAAACAGCTTCAAGATAAAACTGAGTCATCACAAGAGGTTGAAGTAGGAAAAAACCCCAATGAAGATGATCAAGTAACAGCGGAAGCAGAAAGTTTGGACACGTCTGCACCCAAACTGAGAATCAACCATGGAGAAAAAGTGAACTGGCTTTGTCCAGCTCGACTGAAAGCACAGCCAAGTGTGGTGGTTGCAGATCAAAGCTGCAATCTTACAATCTACTCACTCACCACACAATAAACATTTTACTTGACTTTGGGCTATAGAAGTTTGGGAAAGTCATCACTCTTTTAAGCAGTAATATAGGATATAATATGACTGTCTACTGTATATATTTTCTGACCTAGACATTTGCTGTGTGTGACGATCTTTATTACAATATAAAATGTGAGTAAATAAAGATTTAAATCTGGTGTCAAATTAGTTACTAAAAGAATATAACACCATCAAACATTTTAACTTTGAGCTTTTTAATTTAGCATCAACACTTATTTGAACAAGCAGAACAAACTGAACAGAGTAAACTGATTTTACAAGTAAATACACTTTAAAAACTGTTTTTCACATCAACATTTTCATTGCAAAAATAACTTTCCAAAACAGCTACTACTTTGATTTTTCATTTGCAGTTGGTGAATATCAAGCTTTCATGTTCTTATTTAATAAAGTAGGCATAAGGGTTTGTGATTCATCAAAGGAAGTAGAGCCAAGTTTTTTATTAAACCCACAAATTGCTTGGCTAATAAACTTTCTATTCACAGTTGCTGCCAAAAATCCATAGAAAAAATCTTTCACACAACAAACAATATAGCTTTTATGGTTTTGTCTTGAAAATAATTAGGTGACACTGACCGTGGATGTTGAGATTAAGTTGTTAAATTCTCAATTGTTGTTTCATTGCATTTTACAGTTTCGCCAGGCTCTTCTCCAGACTTTCTAGATCAGCGTCTCCCTCTTCTCCTTTGCTTCCACGGGCACTACACTCCACAAACTCCACCTTCATGGGCAGCTGACTGAACTCGAAGTCCTTTCCTTTCTTTCCCAGGTACACGCTGCCACCAATCGACCCGTCCTGACTGCTCAGGGCTGCCGACCGAGTCACTCGCAAAGTGTTCCTGATGAATGCAGACACACAGTAAAAATGTTTTTTAAAGTTGAATAACATGGTGGTAATTGGTGAAGATATTTTCATTAATGGAATGCTTACATCTCCTTCTCCAGTTGCTGTTGAATCAGTTTAGCTGATTTTGCCATTGTAATATCTGCAAAACAAAGAAAGGTAATAGTACAGCAAGATACAATTTGGGCATAGAATACTACAGAAACAGTTTTACCTTGTTTGTTGCATGCTACCAAAATAGCTGGAGCATTTCTGTAAATGACATTGTCAGTCAACAGCATATACAGAAACTCTGCCACATCTCGAACTTCTTTCTGGAAAATGGCACTGTCGACTACAAATACCATGGCTCTAATAAAATAAGGTCAAAGAGAGGGGCAAAAAGTGTCAAACAATGAAGTAATTACTATACAACACACAGCATGCATTATAAATAGAGCTGCAACTATCGGTTATTTTAGTAATCGATCGATTATTTACATCGATTAATCGAGTAATCGATTAGTAAAAAAAGTATTTTACTTGTATTAAAAAACTAAATTGCATTTCTTTAGAGCAGAATTTGAAAGAAGAACCACATTTCTGATAGAAAAAACACAATTTATTCTTAATTTCTCATCAGTATGTCCCTAAAGAAGCAACATTTCTAAGGGATACTGATTTAGTTTGATCCAAACCAACCAGTGTCCAAACCAAAATAATGAATGTTGAACATTAATAACTTTCACATCATGTACATATTAGATTTGGACATGTTTACATGATGAGCTGTGGAAAGAAAATTCTTCTTTAAATTCTTTAAAGAGACAGGGTTTTCGTAAAAAAAAAAATTCTAAATTTTATTTTAATTCTGGCTCAAATAAGACAATTCTGTCGAGAAAACGATTTGATTTGTTTACTAAAATAGTTGAGGATTATTTTAATAATCGATTAATTGTCAAATAATCGTTTCAGCTCTAATTATAAACTTAAAAGTGAGAGATGGATCAACTGAGGTAATATTGATTTGTTTATTGGAAGTGGTTCATTTTTCAGTCCAGAGGCTGTTATTAGGAAACTGATTGCGAGTTTAACTGGGGACCCTCAACTTTTTCAGTGTATCAAATTGTGTTCCTACTATTGTAGGACACTGTATTTGGTAGCTTAATTGATGATTGCAAGTGTGATTTTGTAGGCTTTATGATTTAACAATAAACCGTTTTTTGGGGCAAGTATCAGGTTCTTGTCCTCCACTGTGAAGACCCATATTCCTACTTCCTACCAAATTCCCTTTAGTCTGCCCTTACCTGGCTGCGGACTTGAATTTTTCTAGATACTGAGAACGAAGACTGTCATGTCCAGGGAGATCTATGAGAGTCCAGGTGTTGCTCTTAAAGTAGGAGACAGACAATTACAACTTTATACATTCTAATATTGACTGTATAGCACAGATCCTTACCTTGTCGTTTTTGGTTTTGTATGGAGCACTGCTGTCAGTGATGGAGGTCTGGGTTCTTTTGAACTTCCCCGACAATAGCTGTAACACAATACAGTGCAAAGAGACTGGTTATATTCAGTACATGATGAATACTGCACAGTGACCGTGCTGGTGATGTGCTTTACCCGACTGAAGAGGAGAGTCTTCCCTGAGTCACACAGTCCCACCAAAAGAACAGAACTCCGTACGGTTTTACTTGTGAGAAAGTACTTCAGAAACACTGAAACAAACACATAGTAATTGAGCCTTTCCTGTGCAACAGATGTTACTAACGCTGTATTATTCCGCACATTTGACAACTGCTCATGTTTAATAGTTAGCTAGCAATTAGCTGTTGAAATGTAGTTTTAACCCGTTGTTTTTTCAAATATTTTGAAATAAAAATTGCTTATATCAATTTTAAGAGTATGTCAGACATTAAGCCCAGTTAAAGCGAGCATGTGTTAAGCCCATTTGGCCTAACTTGTTGGGCTAATGTTAGCATGCTAAGGAAGGAAAAGGTCTTACCACACGTGATAACAACAACTGCCAAAGCGACAATTATTGCTATGAGAAAAACTGGGTCTTGTTCCTCCAGTTGTTGACGCAGAGATTCAATGTACGGCTCTAATTGCGATAGTGTCATTTCTTGCTCCACTTTGTCTCCCATACTGGATATGTGCTCTGCCTCCATCTGGAAACGGGACACGTCTCCTTCTTCTACCGCTACACGCACCTCTGCCACAAGAGGGCGCTGGCCTACAGTAGAGACGCGAGATCCCGCTGTTCAAAGCAATGTTAAATAAACTATAAAACTAAAGAAGTTACTGTACTTTATCTGCCAGTTGTTTTAGTTTGTCTTTTAATCAAATTGATGACGATTATTTTGGTTATAATGATTTAAATTGACGAAAGAAATAATATGCTATTTGAGGGAAAAGTAAGTGCCTGTTTTAAGTTTTCTATATTAAGTCACATCTCATGGCATTTTTTCAACATCTCAATACTAATTCATGACTTGGGGCTAATATCTGTCTTTGTGAGTATCTTGCTATATGTAGCTGTAGCCCTATTTTCTTTATAGAGACCAGATGCGCAACTCTTGTAAGCACCTCCTTGCTCTTTGGCAAATGTTAGAAATGTCTCATTAATCTATAGTGGAGCTCACGTGTCATTCATATGTGGCTTGTTTCCCTGTGGGAAGACACTCTGACCAAGTGGTTCTGTGAAGTTTGCTGTGAGCGTGAGCTCGCTCCCCTCAGTCCATTTCTGTTGCTGATTTGTCAAGGAGGAGCTGAAGCAACAGGCTTTGTTTGAGCATCGTTTGTATCTGGCCGAGGAAGATGGTGGCCTTATCGTTTCTTTGCGCTTTGTTCATCTGGATGACAACATTGTGCCGTTCTGGAGGAACAGGACTTAACTATCACATTCCAAGCATCACTTTGTCGCGTCCGCGCATCAAGTCAGAGCTGACCAGCACCAGACCCCCGGGCACTGGGTCCCGCACACAGCTCAGGTGAGTGCCTGCTCCTGCTGCCTGTTCACAGCCTGTGATGCACACAATATGATAATGCAAAAAAGTTACATCTTTCATTTACTGCGCTATGAGTGAGTTTAGAAGTAGGCTAAAACAATGTTCATTCATTTCAGGAACTGGTGTCAATACACAGTTTCCAAAACAGTGACTTGTCAAGTCCACAATGGAACAGAGACTTCTGTGCAGAGAGTGATTCAGAGCTGCAGATGGCCCGGACCCTGCTCAAAGGTGGTCAGGTAGGAAGATTATTGCTACATTTTGTCTAGTCATCTATAATCTGCGTTTGTTATCAAATTTCCTATAGCCTACTTTCATGAAAATATAGGAACAAATCTTATAAAACATAATAACTTAAAATGGCCATTAAAATACAGATTTGTCATACCTGTCAAACTTGTGGTTCTTTTTTTTCTGCAGTTACAGGACTGTTATCAGACCATCCTTTAAGACTGCCTATAAGCTGACCACTGCCCTGGAGTGGCGATGCTGTCCAGGATTTGTAGGAGAAGAGTGCAGAGAAGGTAATTTATGAGATTTCACGGTTAACTAGTTAATTTTATTTAATACTTTAAATCTAGTGTAATCTTACAAGTAGCTTTCTTTTCAAATGGCCAAATAATAGGCTTATGTGTGTCCAATAAACTGTTATTTACATAGTGTTATAGTCCTGTAATTTGAAGCATCAAAAGTGTGTCAGCTTAATTTTCTCCCAATAGAAGTTGTGCATCAAACATATCAATACTACAGTGAGTGGACAAGTGCCGAGGTCTGTCCGAGTAAACAGACTGAGCACTGTGTGGACCATTTCAGGGCTCGGTGATGGGCAGCACTCTACTCAGAAACCACAGGCCACAAATGTTAAGCCTAGAAAACACCAACACTTTCACCCAGGGGCCAGACACCACAGCTAGACTCTTGAGGGCTGGATCCAGGTCCAGTAGGCGGTCAGTCCTTCATGTCTGCAATGCTCGCCGCCACAAGCCCAAAACATGTGCATAATGTCCTGTGGAGACATGCCTGGGGTTGCGGCAAGTGTGTTTAAATAAATGCATAGGTTTTAGAGCAAGACCATGTGTCGCAGCTAAACATTGGCATGGCCTTTTCAGGTCTGTCCAAGATTCACAATGACGTCAACGAGATGCATTCACTCATAATTACTACACCTTGTTTCATTTTGCTGCATTATTCGTTGTTGCTCTTGGACGGCTACACTTTGCTCGATGCTACACAAACACATATTAGTGCTAATGCAATAAACACTTGCATTATTATCTTGTGTGAGGAAACCATTGTGTGCCCAACTATGGGTATTATTGAGCATAAAGATCCCGAGAGATTATGCTTCACTTGAGACCAAAGTGGTTGCAGAAGTGTGAAGAAGTAATCTGGCTGTTTATTTAACGTTTTCTGAAATGTATTTGCACATTTTGGCTGCACTGCTCGGAGATAATCGCCTCCACGTGCAAAGACGGAGTGCCAGGTTTAATGTTGTAAATAGGCATGAAGGAGAGAGAGCTGATGTCACTCACGTCCGACTTTACGCTGTGTGGAGGTCAGTGGGTCGCTGTTTAAAAACTCAGGGATCACAGACGGGAAGAGCACAGCCATGTTTGCATTTCACCAGGGCCCAGTTGCTGCGGGCGGTCCCAACTCCAGCGAAGGGGGGTCTTTGGGAGCATAGAGATTAATGAGCGTGACTCCCCACAACCGGGTCCCTAACATACATGACCACGTTTGGATCAGGCCATGGCTTTAGAGGCGGTGATTGTTTTACCTTGTGTGCTCAAAATGACACAAAAACATGAACAACCGAGAGCACTTTTGTTTTTATGAAGAATATTTTATCTGAAGAAACATCTATCTTCCAAGTCACAGTGAAGTTGCATGGGCTTCGGGCGAAATGCCTTATCAGAAATTGAGCGTCAACCGTTGAAGATGACATCAGCTCTGGTTCTAGTTTGATGGGAATCTGGCGCCAAGGCCCTCAAGGTTGCTTAAGATGTGGGGGCCAATGGAGGGAGCTAAAGTTAGGCGTAGCTTTTGGTAAGATGAGAAGATATTTCCTCTTTTTACCTTACCTTTCATCCTACAAGTTTGAAATCTTCTGTTTTATGTTGAACTTTGAACCTACCGATGATGATGATAAACATTCAGGGAGCACTTTGAACCCCAAGAGACTCTCTGTGTTAATTCAGAATAACGTTGTTGACCCATGAACTGCATGGGGTATTTCATTAACTGTTTGGATTTTCAATTATAATATGGTGAGACTGCAGATGTTCCAGCCCCACTCTGACTGGAAAATGCTGTTTTCAAATGTGTTTTCTGAAATTGATTTTGTTTACGCTGCCTCCAGCCCAGATTTGTGACACTTCAGCTGTGTGTGTGTGTGTTTACATCATAAGTTTTACATAGCAAGTTCGCACATTACAGCATGGAACACATTTGGGTCTAAGTTCAGAATTTCCCTTCCCCGTTGGCTCTGCCCCGCCCTGAGCAGCTGCGCCCTTGTACCTATCTGTGCACATGATTGAATTAACAGCAATAGGCTCTGACTGCTTTTTGGATAAGTAGGTAACACAAACATCGAATAAGACCGTAGACATTATTCATTCACTCCAGACTCGGTGGTGGGAAAGCTACTGCAGCCACAGTTGCCCTGGGGGTAGACTGACAGAAGATCTGCGCTATTGGCCCAACACAGCCAAGGTTAGGGGTGTGCTCAAAATATTGATACCTAGATACGTATCGGTATGATTAAAAAAAGATACAGTATCAATATTGTGGCTCTTAGTATCGTTCTTCCTCCAGGTGTTAGACGACAGAAAGACTGGGGGGGGGGAATCATGGAAAAATGTAAAAGATTTTGTGTCCGACCAATTATTCTGAACACTTTATGTTGCAAGTATCAAAATGTACTTTATGTTCTTTGTTCTTCAATTAATTAACGATAAAACACTTCAGTTCAGTTTTTGTTCACGATTAACTATTAACATTAGGTCCATGGTAGGTAGAGAGTCTTCAGTCTTCATCTGTGCTCTGTAGTTGAAGTGTAGGGTGTTTCGATCTTTATCCATATATAGAGTACAAATGAAGACTGAAGAACCTCTACCTGCGATGGACAACTCCTGTACGACTGGGAACCTACACATTAGGTCCATGTTTTGTAATTGAATCGTATCGAACGTCGTGTCTAATTGTATTGAGAAGGCTCTGTATCAAGGTATGTATCACATCGCCAGGTTCTCAAAGGTACACAGCCCCAGAGACTGAAATTATACACTTATACAAGAATTACATGTACTTCAGAAAGTGTTTGGAGAGGTATAAACTTTATGGTTTGCAGCTTTGATACTGAATAAATTGCAACCTTTGTGATTTGCTAATTGTCCCCCATACAAATTGCAATTCAGATTCATTTGTAAGTAATTGTCCGGCCCTATTTAATGAGAAAACTAGTTCATCTTAAGTCTTTTGATTGCTTTAATCTGCTCTGATCCTGAGAATTTAATTTATTCCCCTTGTTTTACTGCTTCCTTTCACTTCTGACTTCTTTCTTTCCACCAACTTAACATCCAACATCCTTTAGATCTTTTCCCCCCAGTAGTAAAGTAAAACCAAATCCCATATGTGCTCCTCTGGACCCAAGTACGGGATACGTCTGATGTCTCAGTCGTATCTCTGCTTGTGCTCAAACTGAGGCCGGAGAATACCCATCTGACCCACTGGGAACTTTGGGATCTCCCAGTTCCTCTCCCCGCTCCTGATTTGACAGATGATTCTCTGCCAACACTCCCTGTATTCCTTCCACTGCATGACATTTCCCACTTGTCTTTCTATCAGCGCGTTCAAACATCTGGCAATGACGGTTTACGCAGAAGGCAGTAATGATGTGATTTTGTGCTTGTCAAAAGGGCTCCGTACGATGGTCCTTGTCATGTGCAATGTGTTTTTTATAGACGGAACAACAGTCGCTGCCAAATTTGAGGGTGTGCATTGCGAGTTTCTGTGCATAACATTTCTCCCACGAGTTTGGTGACATTGAGTGACTATTATTTTGATTAACCTCGCAGTGCCCCACCCTTTTTATCCTGATTTGCAAATATTAATGCCAAATGTACTGCCACCGCCACGAGTGAGGCGGTGGGCTCTGCCTTTTGGTTATTTTTCCCACTGTCCAAAGATATGCTGCATATGTGGGAAACCTTGTTTTAGTACAATCATCGGAACAAAGCCAGTGGTGGAAAGTAACAAAGGAATAGGTACTTTTACTTTACTAAGTACATTTTATGATGAATAATTTTTACTTTTACTTCACTACATTTTAGAGCCAGTATTTGTACTTTCTACTCTTAAATTGGGTTAAAAGTAAATGTATTTTATTTTCAAAGTCACCTCTCTGTGATTTAGTCCCAGTTTAGACCTGGTTTAGTGGTTTACTCCTTTATACCTTGTTTAGACCTGGTTTACTCTTTTAGGCCTGGTTTAGACCTGGTTTAGTGAGTTTAACCTGGTTTAGGTGGTTTACTCCTTTAGGCCTGGATTAGATCTTGTTTAGTGGTTTACTCCTTTAGGCCTGGTTTAGACCTGGTTTAGGCCTTGTTTAGTCCGAGTTTAAACCTGGTTTTGTGGTTTACTCCTTTAGGCCTGGATTAGATCTTGTTTAGTGGTTTACTCCTTTAGGCCTGGTTTAGACCTGGTTTAGGCATAGTTTAGTCCTGTTTAGACCGGTTTAGACCTGGTTTAGTTGTGATTTAGTCCTGATTTAGACCTGGTTTAAATGTGGTTTTCAACCTGGTTTAGTCCTGATTTAGTCCTGATTTAGACCTGGTTTAGTCCTGATTTAGACCTGGTTTAGACCTAGTTTAGTTACTAAACTCGTTTAGTAACTAAACGAGTTTAGTAACTAAATCATTTGAATCAAATGATTTCTTTTAAAGAAATCCTGCACATTAAAGTCTTAAATACTTTTTACTTATG
>OMNZ01030633.1:8611-31070 GCA_900303255.1 Lesueurigobius sanzi
ACACAACTAAACAAAAAGAGAAAATATCACAGAAAATAAGTATTCAACCATTAGGAATTTTCTGCTTATAGCACAGGCACTCAGTTAGATTCAGATAATGTGAATAAGTACAATATGATGAGTGATTTGACAGAGTATTCTCAAACTACGGAACATGTACCACTGGTAATACTTGGTCTCCTTCAGATGGTAGAGACCAAGGCAACTAAATGTAGACTTCACTGATTTTAACTTGAGATACATTTTTCGGCTTCAGGAATGCGTTCAGGGGTGTCCAAACTATTTCCATCAGGGGCCGCTTATTTAAGTGTATATGACTTTGAGGGCCGGAGACAGTGGAAAAGGCGACGAAACATTTAATTAGGTGTATTTAACCGAAATCTTAAGAACCACACTTTTATTTAGGCTTTGACGCTTAAAACACTAATCACTAAAATGTAAGATATTGAGGTTATAATTGTCTAGAAGTTATTACAGTGCCATCTCTGGTGATGTGTGCCAACAAGGGCCAAACAAAACTAGTCTGTGAGCCGCACTTTGGGCACCCCCCTATAATCTATCATAGACCATTTTGAAATCTAATTTATTCCTTGGAAGGTCACATATTTTAGGAGGTGGTCATTAGTGTGTTAAGTTTTAGAACCACTGCACATGAGATATTCACAGAGAAGGCGTCAGATGATGGATTATCTCTCACTTACTCAAGGCGACCACCATGAGCGCGGCCGGGACACCAAAGGCCAGGGGGTAGCATTGCTGTTTTGTGTGGATTCCACACTCCTGAGCTGCAGGCAAGACAAAGACGAGGGTCAGTGTTTATGTTGAACATGCTCATTTGTGGAAGTATGTTCTTACTGCTCCATGCTCTATGATAGATCTGTGGTCCTACCTCTGAGGATGGGGGTGATGATGGTGGACAGCAGACTGCCTGCGTTGATGGACAGGTAGAAGATGGAGAAGAAGGTACTCCTCTGCTTTTCCTGTTGGGTGCATATTTAACACATAAAACCAAGTTACTGACATACATGGCATTTTCAATAATAAAGGCCTTGTATAACTTCACACTTCATTAGTACAGATAGACCTCGCCCCTGGCCTTGGACTGTGATAACAGAAACACAGGTCTGCCCGCAGGTTATTAGTCAATAAAAATTATAATTGCAGGAGAAAGATACAAAGAATGCTGACGAGCAGCAGCTGATAGCTCTATCAGGAAAGGCCTATCTGTCTTGTCACGTTCCTCTGAGTTCTCACCTGTTCATCAGTGAATTGGTCTCCTCCAAACGCAGCCACACAGGGCTTAATGCCCCCTGTTCCCAAAGCAATGAGTATCAGCCCCACCATAGACAGAGCACTGAGGGGAGAAAGACAGTCAGACATTTTAAACATTTTCAACCAAACAGTTTAGTTGTATGTTGAAAGTAGGAAGTTGAACTCACACATGCAAAGTCATGTTATCGGGCACTCCATCTCTGTTAGCATCTGTGAGGTCATGAATGGCACTTACGGCCAAAACAATCTGTCCAAGAGCGTAGACTATTGACAGGTAAATAATAGTCCTATCAAAAAAAATATATATATAGTGTCAGGTTAGAAAAGTGAAAATTACATTTAAAATGATACCAACACTTAAAACATACTTGAATTTGCCCAGCCATGAGTCAGCCACAATGGCTCCAAGGATTGGTGTTAAATAGCACAGAGCCACAAATGTGTGGTAGATAGTTGTAGCAAAGTCATCATCCCATTTGAGGAAGTACTTAAAATACAGAACCAACACAGCTGCAAAGAGAACATTACAGTGATACTTCAAGTGCAAAGCGGGGCTCAGACTGACAGCTTCTACACTCACCTCTCATTCCATAGTAGGAGAAACGCTCGCAGAATTCATTG
Source organism: Lesueurigobius sanzi (assembly GCA_900303255.1). Taxonomy (NCBI): domain Eukaryota; kingdom Metazoa; phylum Chordata; class Actinopteri; order Gobiiformes; family Gobiidae; genus Lesueurigobius; species Lesueurigobius sanzi. The sequence goes on from OMNZ01030633.1 coordinate 10,505, forward strand.
ACCACAATAAAGAAGATACTCAGTGGGTATCCACATATCGTCACCTGTAACAATCACAGAACTTTAAACACTGCTGTTTTTATATACTGTATATTAATGAGTCGAGTAGCAATTAACTGAACTTACACTTTTGCCTCTCTTCTTCTCTGAGAAAGCAATAAAAAAACATTTAACTGTATAACACTTGTCTATTACACAGAAAACATTTGGAAATATAATACATCATCATCTTACCTTCCATGATTGCTATAACTGCTATTTCCCCACTGAATCCTTACGTAATCAGGCAGTGCAATTATTGACCACGGTGGGAGTTATCCACATGAAGAGCGGGCAGCGAGCAGGGACGGTTCATAAGTAACCTCCAGAGGAACGCCCACTCCCCTGCACCTGTGTGTCAGCACCTCCCCATGTGCAGGACAGGCCCCCTCTCAGCACCAACACCACAGAGCACGTCTGAGAGGACTTTATGACTTCTGTTCTTGTCATAAGGCCAGACACTGCAGGTGAATAGGGAAAAATTATATCAATTTGACACTTTTTGCTGTTTATTACTCACATAAATATAAGGAAGGTTTACTGTATTTTCATACACAGTTGTGCTCATAAGTTTACATACCCTGGCACATTTTTTGTGTTTTTTGGCCATTTTTGCAGAGAATATGAATGATAACACAAAAACCTTTTTTTCTCTCATGGTTAGTGGTTGTGTGAAGCCATTTATTTTCAAGCCTACACAGGGCCCTAAGCAGAATTATGCCTTGGGGCCCTCCCAACATCAGTATTCCTTTTGGATAGTCAATTAATTTATCGACAAAATGAGATAGAGCAGACAATCTTTCATTTCTCACCCCAATAATGTTTACAAAAGAAAGTCATTTTCAGGAGGGACAAAGGGAATATTTGAAGGCCCCTTCGTGGTATTGGGGCCCTAAGCAGCTGCATAGTCCGCTTATAGGCTAGGGCCGGCCCTGGTCAAAGAACTCTGTACCCAAATCATAATGAAACAGAAACGACTCAAATTACCCTGATCTAAAGTTTACCTGTTCAGCAACAACTGCCAGGAAAATGGTTCAGGAGCAAAGAAAAACCCACAAAAACTGTAACTTCAACTAAAATACAGGGCTCTATGAAAAAAGTGGTTTCGTTTCAAGATGCACAATATGTAAACTTTTGATTGGGACATTTGGGTAGTCTCTGTTGTCTTTATGATTTGAGTATCGTAAACACAGTTCTTTGACAATAAATGGCTTCACACAACCACTAACCATGAGTGAAAAGGTGTTATCATTATTAGTTATCTTATTTATTTATTTTTACCCAGTGTACATAAGAGATGTCTTTATACAGTTTATTTTTTATTGATGAATGCTAACAGACACTTATTTTATTGTTATCATCACTAGCCTTTTTTTTATTTTTTTTTATTTAGCGTTTTATCCTATTCCAGTATTATTATTACTGTTTGCAAACCTTTTTCTTCCTGATGGCACATTTCCTGACTTTTAGCACCCCGTGTGATCCTGTCGTAAGAGCTGTTGTAACAAGTACATTTCTCCCTTGTGAGATCGATAAAGAACTATCTTATCTTATCTTATCTTATTCATATTCTCTGAAAAACGGCTAAAAACGGTTTGTAAAGTTATGAGCATATCTGTAAAAAATAGGGTATTGTATAATGTTAAAATGGCCAACATTGCCTATATTTTTGGCTGAATAGAGCCAGGTTCAAATGTTTGGTTTAATTTTGTTGACATATCAGTTAGAGAGATTCTGGATATCTTGTTCGTTTTTAGTGAATAAATCTGTAAAAAAATAAAATAAAAAAAAATTGCCTTATTTTGAATCAGGCTAATAAATGAAATATTCAAATAAATCCCTCTGAACAAGAATTACAATATTGGAAACTGGTCAAAGTTACAATTTCCCAATATAGTTCTCTATACATGGGTTTCAGTCACATGGCCATTTTTGGCCGCCCATCTTGCACTTGGCCAGTGCAAGAGTGTATCAGTCTGTGTCTTTACATCAATCTATGGTCTGCACTGACTCAACCCAAGAAAGAATTCACAGAGAAAGGTTGTCTGTTACCTCTTCGATGTGTTAATTTAGTCTCAGTAGTGGAAATAGATCTTTGGCCTGTGTGGGAGCCTCCTGCTCTGTGCGTCCTGGCTGCTGCCAAAACGCTTTTTGTTTATGTAGACATGTACTCTGTTCGTTAAGATAAGTCCTGAATGAGCAGTGATACTGTATTACTAATTATTGTATTGTGGCATAATTCCACTTCGGGCAACAAAATGGCGGCCACAACTACGCGTGACATCACTGGAAACCCATGTATATAATTACACTCCTTATTGTAAAGATTAGGTCATTTATTTGTTTCCAGGTCGAAGTTTAGATGTAAAGAACCAAGAAAAAAGTTGCAGTGTTTCCCCTGAAGGATACACATACACACTTTTTCTTGAAACAAACAAAATTAAATAAAAACACAACATAATTTAAAGACTAATTGTATGGTATTTGTTTCTTTATTTAGAAGTCACTGCCTTATTTACACCCAATAAGTCACTTTTTAACTCCCGTACATTTAATAAAAGACTTAGCACAGATTAAAGATCGCAAACTCCTAGCCTCGCATTGCTATTCTATTCTATTCTTCGACGTCTTTGGCAAGAGCAGTAGGTAGATAAACAGGTACGAACTGTCACCTTGGTAACAATAAACAAAAATATTGCACACTTTTTTTTTTTGGTAACAGAAAATAGAATAACATGTCATTTGCTTGGCATTACAAAACAAACACCCGTTGGCTTGAAAATAGGTTTTTAGTTCATTTGAAAGATACAAAAAAAACGCACCGCACGAAACAAAAGGCAGGAGCAGAACTGGGGAGTATTTAAATGTAAAAAATAGTATGTATTTACAATAAAAGACACAATGCTACAAAATGCTAAAGAGGTTTGTGTAAATCAACCTTTGTATCAGAGAGGATAACATGATGCTCCAATATCATCGGGATAAAAACCAACAGGATAAAAGAGGAGAAAGTACTGTCCACTTCTCATAATAGTCTCCATAGGAAACAAGTGTCTTCTCTTCCAGCTGTGGGAACGTGCCAGGAGATCATAAAGATGCCTGAAGTGATTCGATTGGCAGAGGATTTGTCCAATGGCAGGAGCCGAGCGGATATCAGAGTATGGTGGTGGAGCCGTGTGGGCTGGCACTTGTCGGGGTGCCACTGATGGCGTTGAAGATGCCCATGGAGTCAGACAGGGCATTCCTGGCGCCGTCTTCTACTGGGAAAATCTGAGGGAAGAAATTCATATTGTTTGTTATTTTTATGCTGAAAGATCCTTCTTGGGCATAAGAAGCAACAATTAGTAGGTGGGTTTAGATAGAGAATGAGCTGACAGAAGAGCTTCCCAGTGTAGGTATCTTAAGAGCAGTGCTGGAAGAAGTACACTCAGTATTCTTAAGTAAAAGTGCAGATACAGGACCAAAAATGTACTTAAGTTTTTTTTTTAAGTATAAAAGTATCTATTGTAAAATGTGCTTCATAAGTAAAAAGTAAAAGTATTTAAGAGTTTAATGGGCAGGATTTTTAAATATCATTTGAATCAAACCCAGTCTAAATGAGTAAAGCACTAACTCAAAACCAGGACTAAACCAGGTCTAAACTAGGAATAAACCACAACTAAACCAGGACTAAACCAGGTCTAAATTAGGAATAAACCACAACTAACTCTGGTAAAAACCAGGACAAAACCAGGTCTAAACTAGGAATAAATCACAACTAAACCAGGACTAATCCAGGTCTATACTAGGAATAAATCACAACTAAACCAGGACAAAACCAGGTCTAAACTAGGAATAAATCACAACTAAACCAGGACTAAACCAGGTCTAAACTAGGAATAAACCACTACTAAACCAGGACTAAAGTCTAAAGGAGTAAACCACTAACTCAGGTCTAAACCAGGACTAGGACTAAACTAGGTCTAAACCAGGTCTAAACCTGATCTAAACAAGGTCTAAACCAGGACTAAACCACAACTAAACCAGGTCTAACCCGGACTATACCAGGACTAAAGTCTAAATGAGTAAAGCACTAACTCAAAACCAGGACTAAACCAGGTCTAAACTAGGAATAAACCACAACTAAACCAGGACTAAACCAGGTCTAAATTAGGAATAAACCACAACTAACTCTGGTAAAAACCAGGACAAAACCAGGTCTAAACCACGACTAAACCAGGTCTAACCCGGACTATACCAGGACTAAAGTCTAAACGAGTAAACCACTAAACCAGGTCTAAACCAGGACTAGGACTAAACTAGGTCTAAACCAGGTCTAAACCTGATCTAAACAAGGTCTAAACCAGGTCTAAACCAGGACTAAACCACAACTAAACCAGGACTAAAGTCTAAACGAGTAAACCACTAACTCAGGTCTAAACCAGGTCTAAACCAGGACTAGGACTAAACTAGGTCTAAACCAGGTTTAGAAAAAAAAGTACCTATAATTGTACTTTTTACTTTCGACCACTGCTTTGTGGTTGTAGATGACAAATTATTTATCAAAGGTATTGAGAAAAGTATTGTTTAGGTACAGGTATCATAAAACTAGTATCCTTAAAGTGCTATAAAAAGGACAAAATATACTAATAGATGAGATGAAATTGGATTTACCCTCCAATCTGCGTAGGCCAGCACAAAATAGCAGAAAACAGAAGTCCATTTGTTAGTTTGGTTAGTTTAAAAGGACATTATTGTTTGCGTGTGTCCACCATTTTGCTTTCTTCACCTGTTCGTGCATAATACTGGACAGTTCCCTGGTCAGGTCCCTGTAGTTGGCCTTCATCTCGTCGTGATACTCCTGCTGGTCCTCTTTGATCAGCCGCTCGTTCACTCCCAACGCTTGACCGCAGGCGTCCACGAACTGCCTGTGAAGGGGAAACGCAACAGAATAACATCAGCATAAGAATAAATAATACACACATCGTTGAACATGTAAAAGCTTTATACCTGAAGACTTCCTTTAGCTGCTTGACTTTGTTGTCTGGATACTTCTTGGCACTGCTGTCGTCCAGAAAGGCTCTGGCGTATGCAAGAGGTCCGGCGTTCACCTAAAACAAGAGACAACCCATTAAACTGGAATTGTAGAATTCCCGATTTCTGAATTAGCTTGGTTGCCATGGTTTCCAGTGGCATTCGGCAGTTAGAACAGCGGCCGGTGGGACAAATTCCTGTTACAGCTGCTTGGTTTTGCATTAAAGCTGCTAATAATGTGAACGGCAGTAAAGGAAAGTAATATTTTTTTTACCTGTACACTAATGCTGCCTTGTAGTTTGAGCTGGAGCCTGATCATGTCGACTTCAGACGCAGAACAGAGCAGCCGCAGCTCAGCCACTTTGGCACTCATCTCATCTATGGCCACCTCGATGGGGCTCAAGTCAGTCTGGTGCTGGTACATGACCGCTATTCGCTTCTTCACGTAGGGGAAACAGTGCGTGGCTGAAATCGCACAAGAAGATATTAGTATTTTTGTTAGATTGCTTTGGATGGGGGAAAAAAAGTGAATATGACAAGTTAGATTAGGCTTTTCACAAGATAATACAGTAGTTACCACAATAGGTTTGCGTGTATGAGACATCACAACATTCTAAATAGCCTGGAAGCTAGAAATACTGACCCTTTCGCTGCTTACATCATCAGTGACATCACCCGGAGGCAGGAAGTGAGCAAGAGAAATAAGATTAAACTAAAACTAGCCATTGTAAGTGCAAAACTACAATTAAAAAATGTCGTCCTGTTGTGGCTTAAGGTGCAAGAACAAGAGGAATGACATTTGAGGAATAAGGTTTTATCTGATATTTCCAACAACAGTTTATCGTTACTATGGCAACAGCTACAAAGGAAATATATAGGGATCTAGCTTCCCGCCTCCAGCTAGGCCCCAAATGTTTACAACCAATGAAAAGGTCTCTGGAGCATCACAGTCCCGCCCCCCAGCTCATCAGTACAAGCCCTGCTCTGCTGCCGGAAGTAAGAATTCATTCATTCAATTCACCCATTCATTTTTGTCATAGGGATATTGAAAAAAATCGGAAAATACATTTTTTTTGGGTTCTAAATAGCTATATGGTGATAAAGCGATCTTATAGTTACATGTCTTGGTGATTGGTGGAGCTTGACGTTCACCAATCAGAAGCCTCCATGGGATCGCCGAGCATAATGGGTAATGTAGTTCGACATCGAAATATCGCTGTTAAACCATGTATTTTTCAAAAACAGGATTGAGTTCATGCATACTTTTGTCACCTACACGTGACTATAAGAGCGCTTTATCACCACATAGCTAGATAGAAGTCAAGAAAAAGTTTTTTTTTTTAAAGTACTTTTATAAAAAATAATAGTAAGTAATAGTTCCAGAAACATGAAAACCTGTCATGTGCTGTTTAAAAGGGTCTAAATCTCACTTGTGAGAATGGTCCTCCGTTTGCACTGCTCGTCCACTCCGCCCTGCTTCTTCCCCGACACGGTAAAAGGCGTCTCAAAAACAAATCTTCGGATGTTGTGGCTCTTCTCAAAGTCGGTCTTTCTGTCCTCCAGCTCTTTGTCGTCCAGATAAGGCGTGACGTGGGTGACCTGGATGTAGGCGTACTTCAAGTCCAGATCCTTCGGGTTCACCTGCGAAGGCACAATGTATTCATGGTCAGACGCTGCTGTTGAAAAGGGAAAAAATGTATTTGAGTTAAGGCTGGGCAATTTGGCCAAAAAAAACCCCTCAGCTTACAAAACAAAAAATCGAATTTCGATGCCTGCAGACATCAGATATATTGTCAAAAGTGCAGCTTTATTTCACTTTTGTCCTCCCTCAGTTTAATTCAGATGTGATTTTCTGCATTCACTACATTTTAGAAAATAAATAATATTTTCAGCTGGCCTTTAAGCTGTTGTCAGAAATATGACATTTGTGCTTTCAGAATTTATTTTTAAGGGAGAATAATGGTTTTTTTGTGGGGCCCCCTTCAAATTGGACCCTCTCAGCAATTGCCCACTTAGCCCCCTTCATAGTTAGGGCCCTGTCAAGAAGTCATTTCATAATCTCCTTCAGCAATCTCCTTTATTTATATTTACCCTGATATCAAGATTCAGGTTGAGAGTTCACAATGTGACAAAAGTGTGTCTTTGCGCTCACTCTGCTCCTGTTTCGTTCTCATTCTTATACCAACGTAAGTCGCTTAAATCTACTGTAAAATACAGTGTAGTCTTGTTTTGGCCACTTTAACAGGAGTGAAATGATCTGAGGATGTCTGTGTTGTTGTAGTTCATCGCCAATTTCTCGCTATTTTTTCACATGAATAGCTGTTTGGGCACTTTTCTCTGTGGTTTCTGAACGGATTTAAATGATTTAGAAACTGACAGTGAGCAGGAGCTGATTGCTATCGGACTCCTTGAGTGCCCAGTTTCAAAGCTTCTTTCCTACAGAGCAGCCGCCCAGAGTTTTGTTAAACTGAGTAGTAAATGAAGAGAGGAAATTAGAAAACGAACAGTGGTGGACAGAAAGTGGAGGGGAATAAACGGCTCCACTGCAGTCATGTTATCTGTGACTGTGGTACGCAGGGGACACTCACAAGAATGGTCGAACGGAACGCGCAAAATCCTGAAAACCTGTGCGGGGAAAAAACTTCAAATCTAATCATGCCAATCATGCTAAATCAAAATACATTTTAGCTAAAAAAAATTGATAAATCAAGTAAGTCGATTTTTTGCCCAGCCCTAATTTGAGTGATATCAATTTGAAACTTTTGCTGTGTAAATTTGTATAAATATAAGAAAAAAATGTGTAGCAAGTCATTTTATGTTTTCAAGGCTTTTTATGCATACAAATGGCCTATATTTTTGGTGACAAAAGCTACATAATTTATAGAGCCAGGTTTAAATTTATGGTTTATTTTGTTGAATGTTAAAAGAATCTTTTAACAATTAGTTACAAAGATTTGTTTTCAGAGGATTTTGGATATATTGTTTAGGTTTTTGAATAAACTAGTTCTTAGTGAATAGATCTGTAAAAATTCAAATTTCACCTTGTTTTTTAGGGTTTAAAACTCAATAAATCAGGACAGGAATTAAGTGTTGAAAAATCCCTCTGAATAAACCTTCAAAATATTGTTTAGTGCAAAACTGGAACGTTTGGAGTCAAGTAGATCTTGAGAAAAAGGCCATTGAAGTTACAATTTTCCATGTAGTTCTGAGGAGAAACGTTGAATCCGTGCAATAATTACGCTTCTTATTGTAAATATCATGTAATTTAATTGTTTCCAGGTGAATGTTTATATTTTAAGAGAGAAAACTAAACTGTAAATTATTAAAAAAAATAGTTTTTTCTGCCATGTTTCCTTTTAACATGAAAATGACAGCACCAGCAACAAAAAGCTAACTATTGTACATCATTTAGTGCTAGAAATGAAATTAAAATCTCAAGTAATTGACTAACTATGAAACTATGCTTTAGGCTTATTCTGATTGTCTAAATTGTTCTTGCACATAAAATGCTACACCATATTAGGTAATAGCTAATAAATATGCAAACAAAAACAGATTTTCTCCAACACATATTAGCCATTGCGCACACAGAAAGAGCTATCGCACCTTGCCAGAGTCCTGTATAATCTTGACATTCTCTTGGCCAAACTTGTCAGAGTAGAGCTTCAGGAGCCTCTGGGAAATCTCTGAAAGTGGAGTGAACTTTGGCTCTTTGTAGATGTACTCCTTCCCATCTTCGTCTTCAAAGAATCCCTGGAGAAACGGTGGAGTGGTAAACGTTAGCCATTTGTGCGAGTCATATTTTCAAACGAGCAACACGTCGCCAGAAACCAAAATGCTAGGCTTACCAGTGTTCATTTGGACAACAAATATTAAGGGTTTTTCAGCCTTTTAACAAGATTGAATCAAATAATTCAGGTCAGGTTATAGTCAACTAAATGACATGGCGATTTAAAGTGCTCAAGACGTCATCTGTACTGAGCTGTCATAGCGATGCTATAACAAACCATTTTCTATGATGAAAAACTCCTGCTAATATTGGTTGACAAAATTGACACAGATGTTGATGCAAATGAAATAAAATACCAATAATTTCAGGCTGAATTATCAAAGGAAGAATCTACAAAAGGTAATTTTCAATACATGCACTACTTTCTGCATCTATGGAAAGGTGAATGAAATGAAAACAGAGACCACATGGTTGAAAACAGATGTGTACAGTCATTACAGTCATTACAAGAGAGGAGCCCGTAGGTGAAACGGTTGATCCAGGGAAAAGGACATTAGCATTTTTAGCCTTGACTTTATCTACTGTGGCTAATCCTGCAAACTGCCTCAAGCAACATGCACAAAGTACAAGATACTACACAGCACTATGCCTATGCCCTATAGTGAACGTCCTTGTACACTTACCGCAGCCTTGGGAAGCAAAGAAAGCATAAAAAGAACTTTGTTAAGGATGCAGTATGTACATGGCCTGCATTCAGACGCACAAATAGCCATCATGTGTAACATAATGACCACTGTGGAAAGAGAACATTCATAAACACTGTGTTTCTGAGGATCTGAGAAAAATTCTCCATTTGGCGGTACAGTAGCACAGCGGTTAGCGCTTGTGCTTCACAGCTCAATCCCGGGCCAGGACAGGGCCTTTCTGTGTGGAGTTTGCATGTGCTCCCTGTGTCTGGATGGGTTTTCCCTCATCAACCCAACATGCGCATTAGGTTAATCCTCCAGCCAGGTGATTTTCTGGCCATGATCTGGAGATGGGTCCCCGGGGGCTGCACTGCGGTCGCCCACTGCTCCTCGACAGATTGCTCCAGCGGCATCGAAGGATGGGTCAAATGCAGAGGACATGCAGAGGTCCCTACAGGGACAATAAAGATGCTCTTTCCTCTCTTTTCTTTCCTTGCTGTCTTTTATAAACTACACACTAACAGTTACAAGGATATAGAAATCTATGTAATGCACTTCATCACTGGAGTGGGGTAGAAGTGTGGGGTAGAAGAAGTAGACATGAAGGATCTTTTTCTGATATTTATGGATTTTACTGGACTTAATTGTCATTATGGGCTATACTGTACACACAAGCAACATGAGGGATTGGCAATGTCTCACCCAAACAGATAAATTGCTCAAGAATACACGGCAGGCAGTGAGTGACAGATGCAGTCATGAGCAACAAGTTAAAATATTACGTTGGAGGTGTAGACTTTACTGCAGGATACTTACCTCATCGTGGTAGGTGTTTTTTTCTTAAAGCTAAATAAAACTTAAATAGCACCAAAATTTGAACATTTCGGCATAAGAAACAATCAGCCTGTTTTTTTTCAGTATAAATATTTTGTAAATGTTTATTTTTGGGGGGGGGGACGTTTTCCCCAATTCACTCGGAAGTGATTCATAGGTCAATCTGTCCTCTCCAATCGGCCCATACTTAAACTAGTACCCTTAGGGCTACCTTTTAGGAGCAGTGGGCACTTGTGCAGCGCCCGGAGACCCATCTACAGTTCTTGAGTCAGGTGATCAGGAGTAACAAGCTGGAAGATTAACCTACTATTCATATTTTGATGGTGGAGCCCGGAGGAAACCCACCTAAACAAGTTGAGAACGAGTAAACTCCACACAAAATCTAGCACTTGGGAGTATTCTATTGTATACAACAGGCTTCAACAGAAAGATCCGGTGCGAAAGGCCACTTTTTGGAGCTTTTTAAACACGCCTGGACCATTTGTGGGGCTACACAGACATAACATGCAGCACATACCTGTCCAAAGAAGGCCACTCTGAAGTATGTGCCCAGCAGTCTTTTCCCAGTGTGCATCACTTCTATGACCTTGGTGTAGGCACGATGGAGTGTGTCATACAGATGTGTCAGTTTCTGAAACACAAACAACACGTTACACAAGTTCTTACCGTGATTTTTAATTTATTTAACCAATTTCTTTTATACAACCTCAAAGTCTCGGCGCTGTTCGTAAATGGGGATTATGAGCCTGTAGACATCTGCGATCAGTTCATAGCGCTCCGCTTTCCAAAGGCCGTCCCCGCACTCCTCCAGCAGCTCCATCAGCACCTCCTGTACGCAGGCACAAGCGCACTTTATCATTTTTCTTGCGCTGTTTGTCTACTACAGCTTGAAGGGAGCACATTGTCCCTATAAAAAAGACAGGCGTGCGTACAAATCGGAAATGGGCCTGTCATCTTCACCTCATAAAACAGATGGGAGGTAGAAAAAAGTGAAGTCTACAGCTGTCGACGGCCTCGTAAAAGTGCAGGCATTTTGTAGCCGTCGCTTTCAGTTTTATATCGGGCTCTTGGGGGATTTGCACAAAAGCAATAATGTTAAGTAACTATATACCAAATCGCTTTAGGTGCTCATCACAGTGGAAAGTATTAATCATAGTTTTAGTTGGAAAAAAAAGCTGACGTTGCTCCAAATTGTTCTAAAATGTAAGTGCCAAGTTGTACAGTTGTGATTCAGTTGGAGCAGGTGCCAATACAACTCTATGGGAGTAAATCTGACAAATGTTTTCCCTGATCGTTATTCATTTGATTGTGATTGAATTCATAAATGTGCCATATTATTATTATGGCTGGAAGTCCTTTCTCCTGGCCAATATCACATACATGCTTTTGAACGTTGTCTCCACTTTAGGACGCCTTCGTGAGATGATAATTAGACCTTAGGTACGCATTCTAACTATGGTAACTGTCAAAATGCAGATTTTTCGACTTGGTTCATGAGTAATTTCTCTGTAATTCCTGGGCCAATCCACACGAAACACAAGCTGTCACAAAGTTCAATGTCTTCTCTGTCAACACATATGAACTAATCTTTAATTATCTTCTCATAAAGGTGTCCAAAAGCGGAGACAACATTCAGACAAGTAGGTAATTTCTTTTCACGCAAAATATAAATGTTTGTGATACATTTTACCTAGTTTTTCTCGTAGCTCCAGCTGTGTGATGTGGAATCAAAGTCTATAATTAATCACCCTTCACACCGATAAGAGCGCACAAGAACCGAGCGATAAGTGGCCACCGTCCCTTCTGTCGATCATTGACCACCTCATTGATGATGAATTAAACAGATAAAGAAAGGGCCGGTGTGGAAAAGAAGGACGGACCTCATTGAAGTGAACGTCCTGCATTCCTACGTCCTCCATCATGGCCGCCTCCTCGTCAATGTTGGGGGTGATGACGCGGAACGCAGCGCAGCCCTGTCTGAACATGCCTAGGGAACAAAAGTCAAGCGTCATGTAAAGCTAATGGTGACTGCGCTGGTTGTAATGAAAGTATTTTGTTTTAAAGCCTTTCTTTCTCCTTGCCCTTGTTTGTCTTATGTTGCACCCATCACTTAGTTTAAAATGTATGCCGTGTAATTATGAATAATGTATTTATTTAGTCAACAGGGGAAAATAGATACATTTAGAGATGTCAATTTGTAACTTTTGCTGAATCTTACTGACATAAACATGAGGGGGGGAAATGGATGATTGCAGCACTTTCTGCTTGATGGTTGTAACTCACTGATCTTTTGAGCTGTGACTCTCAAACTGTGACACAAAATACGTCATAGCTCATAAGATTCCTGTAATCGCAACACGAACACCACGAGAAGGAGTCAAACTAAGGAGTATACTGCAAAACGTGATCTGGAAACAGGTAAAATATTTCTTGTAATACGGATAATTTCAACAAATTTTCCAGTAGTTACATTTAATTAAGAAAAAAAGAACTCATCACACTCAAAATTAGTTAAAAAAAAATCTTAATTGTCTTGAAATAAGGTTGTTGTTGATGTTTTTTCTTAATTTAAGTGTAACTACTGGCAAATTTGGTTGTTACTCAAATTAAGAGCAAATGTCCTTACACAGGAGATTTTTTACTTGTTTCTAGTAGATCATTTTTTGCAGTGTGCCTGTGTTACAACTCTCCCCACTAGCGGGGTGGGTTGCAACACCTGCTTAATCATGTGTTATAACCATCCCCGCCCCTGTTTATAACGTTCACAGGGGCGGGGATGGTTATAACACATCGCCCCTGGGATGGGAGCTAGCCTGAGTAGCAAACTCTCAGGCTAGTTTGCTACTCAGGCTAGTAGTAGAAAACTAACCTGAAAAAAGAGGGCACTTTGTAAATATTGTGACATTGTCAGCAAATTTAAATGACTAACACACAAACTTAAAGTCGGAACCAAACAATGACTTTCTTGTCTCAAGAAATTTGCTGTGCACGATCAGAAAGGACTACAGATTGATAGGATCATATTACACTTATCTGGACTCTGATCGGTCAAAGTGGTGCTGTTACAACTCTCCCTGTGTTGCAATCATCCCCGGTCTCCCCTACTGTAAGTTTTTATTTAAAGATTAGTGATTTTATGCATAAAAATGGTCAAAATTGCTCTTTTTGATGAATCATTTTGCCTTGTTTTTGGGTTCAAAACTCAAACTCACTTAAATATTGGGAAAAAAATCATTAAAAATCTTTATTTATGTATTCATTATAATACTTTACAATATTACAATATTATTTCCTATCCCTGTCTCTGCAACATAAAGAAAATATGATATAATAAAAAATGGATCACAAAAAAAAAGTTAAACACAAGATAGTGAAGTTCGGGTTCTGTGGGTAGACATTTGTTTGCAACAAAGTGAAAAAAATCATTTTGATCCATTTTTGGTCCTTGGAATTTACAATTTCCCCATATAAATGTTTGAAGTAACGTTGTACCAGTGCAATCATTACACTCCTTATTGTGAAGACTAGGCAACGTATTTGTTTCCAGGTGAAAGTTTATATGCTAGAGAGCACACATAATTTGTGTTTTCTGTCTTTACTTGCACGCTGCAGAGAGTTCACCTTCCGGTTGAAAAGGTGAAGAAACGTGACGATCTTATCTTGTAATGTCTTGTTTTCAATACAGTCATGAACTTGAGACCTTTGGACCAGTACCGAGATGGCAATGTGACATTCTGTACTGTGTTTATTGCCTATAACTAATAAATAACTAACCCCCATGTATGTTTTCAGATCACTAATGGACAGGAAACTACTTTTCTACAACATTAACTTTGAACTGGTGACACATGACGTGGCTTCTGAAACTGGAAGGACATTAAAGTGAGGAAGGGGAGCAGAAAGGCCATAAAACAGATGTATGGATTTGCCCAGTCACCTTTTCTCCACAAGTACTCCGCCACTAGAGCAGCCACATGCACGTAACACATTGCTGCCTGGAGAAAGAAGGGAAAAAACAAGTTATATTACCATGAACAGTCAGTCATGATCCTGTGGGAAGACAGTGGTGTAGTGCAACACCTCGGACAGGTCCCCGTTCTTGTGGTGGATGCGGGCCATGCTGTCCAGCCAGGTCTTGCGGAGTTCAGGGGTGCTAGTGTAGGACTTGGCCAGACTGTACTGCAGATCCACCAGCATCTCGGGGTCGTTCTCGTGCTCCTTCATCTGCTCCGTGGCCATCAGCACTGTCCGAATGCGCTTCATCAAGTCTTTCACGTCCGAGGGAAACGCTGTGTGCTACGGGACGCAATATACATGTCTAGTAACTATCTTGTTTTAATCATATTCACTAGGGCTAAAAACTGTGATATGCAATACAGGCGTACAACAATATTATTACTAAACCAATTCAACATGGTATGTTCCATTCAATTTAAACACAAATAGTCTATGCAACTGACTCTCCAGGCAAATTGTTTTTCAGCATATTATTTCAAAACACTAAATCAGGGGTAATGAATTAAAATCCACCAAGGCCCAGTAAAAAAAAAAATTGTGAGGCAAAGCTCTGGAACATATGGAGTCAATTATATGGGAATAATCCTTTCTTTTTTTTAGTCCGTATAAAATCCAGCTGTGCTTTGAAAAGAGTGCAATTATTAAGACCTGATATTTGTTTATATTCTAATAAAATACATTTTAGCACCTAAAAAGTACCTATGCCTAACGTTAGAATTCCCACATCCTGCAGATGCAGACTGTCCTACCTCTGTTTACTCCCAACGGAGTCCTGGTTTAGACCTGAATTAGTCCAAGTTTAGGGCTGGCTCAGACCTGGCTCGGACCTGGCTGAGACCTGGTTTAGTCCTGGTTCATTGTAAATACGTCCACTTAGAATTATAAGGTTCTATCTAACATTTTTGTCTAAATTGAGTCAGTCAAATATTCTTGTTCCTGGACCCATTCTGTACTCTATATCCGATTTCTGACCGTAGATAAGTTATTTCTTATTTTGAGCAAAATAAAAAGTGGCAAGTAGCTTTCCTTTCTGTTAATCTGGGGTAGTAGGCACTGCTCTGCTGCAGAGGGAGAGGGAGAATACAGTGGCTCGACTGAGAGGATTTACTCAGTTGGGTCCAAAGATAAAGGTTCGGGTCCAGACGGGTCGGCATTTGGGTCCAAGGTCCACAAATTTGTGACCTATGCAACACTAAATAAGAACCTAAAACTGAAACTTTTGGACATTTATGATTTTTTACTTTAGGCTGAGTTCGAAAAAAAATGTGTTGATCTCCATCAGATGGAAGACTTTTGTGATTTTGTGATATACTGTGGCTTTTTGCGATACAGCTATTGCATCACCTAATATTGCAAAATGTTATTTTTTGCAATATATTGCGCTGCCCTAAATTCACACGGCATGAAAGTCACCTTGATATTCTTGTCGCTGTTGGCGCAGTTGTTAATAATGGACAGAGACTGCTGGAAACGGGTGCCTCCGATCCCAATCACATCCGCGATCAGCTGACTCACGGCAATCACCACCTTAAAGCAATTCATTCATGTCAAAGATCATCTTGAGCTGTTCACAATGCCAGATACCTTGTTGACATCCCCATTACCTGCAGGTGCGTTCGAACAAAAGACTTGCGGCCCGTGTAGTCGAAGTTGCTCTTCATGAGGAAGTAGAGGAGATGGGCTGCGTCGCTGCGGATGGTGCTGAGCTTGGAGTTGCAGCACTTGAGGATCTCGTAGCACAGAGAGGCGCACATGTCCGCGCGGCCGTCAAAGAACGTACAGGGGAACTGCCGTGACACACAGTGAGGAGACACTTACAATACAAAGACTAAATCTCAAACATGGGTTTAAATGACTTGGATTGGGAATATTAATCTTGTTTTGAGATTTTCACTCGTTTAGATGTTTTTTCCTAATCTGACCTAGATTACTTAGTTTGTTTCATGACATTTGATTTTAAAATAAGAGGAAGGAAAGGACTTTATTTGTATCATGCCTTTCACAGAAGTGCTTAACATGGAACAATTCACTTTATACACGGTGGTGGTAGGCTGCATATATAGCCATAGCTGTCCTGGGGCTGTCCATCATGCATCCAGGTCTATTGCACATGTTTTTAGTGATAGGGGAAACCGGAGCACCCGGAGGTAACCTACACAGACACGATGAGAACATGCAAACTACACACAGAAAGACCCCGTCCGGCCCAGGACCGTCTAGCTGTGAAGAACAAGTGCTGCACCACTGTGCCACCCAAGATAATCTCACTTGAAAATATGAAAAGTAAAACAACTGCCAATAGGACAAGAGCAATTGTCTTACTACTTGGGAAATTAATGCATCTGAAATAAGATTAAATGTGTAGGTTACCTTCACATGATAGAATTATATTTCAGCTGGAGCAGGTGCCAATACAACTCTTTGGGAGGGAAACCATTTTTAAAAATAAATTTCCAAGAAGAAAATTGGCAAATGTTTTCCTTGATCATTATTTAATAATGATTGGATTCACAAATCTGCCATTATTTTTTATTGCTGTAGGTCCTTTCTACTGGCCATCAGTTCATATGTCCTGACAGATAAGACTTTGAACTTTGAGACAGTTTTTGTTGCATGTGGATTGGCCCAGGAATTACAGAGAATTTAGCAATAAACTAAGACTAGAAATCTGGCTTTATTCTGCATCATAGGAGTTTAAGCTGCCCTCCACCTTCATTTAAAACTATAAGCTCTTTAGAATACTGTGATGTCATGTGAACGCAAACCTACTGAAACAAGTGAGAAAGATCCCAGAACAAGTCAAATACCATCTCTACATATCTTAACTAGTCAATATGCTGAATTGCTCATCTAAACTAATCAAATATTCATCTTTTGAAGTGCACACACCAACACAATGCTTTGAGCAGCGCTGTTTTACCTTGTAGATGAAGGTCCTGAGTGAGGTGAAGACGTGCTTGAGGGCCGTCTCAGACTGAGCGATTTGCAGAAAACACAGATGCACCTGGAACACCTTCTTCATGAGAGGGTTGTGCCCGAGGTCAGAGGTCAGCTGCGTCTGGTGGTCACAGTAGGAATATACATACAGGGATTATTTGTTTATCAACAAAACCGGATGCGAAGTGTGCACACAACCCGCCGTGGAGGAAGGTCTAAGGAAGTGGGACACTCTAAGCTTGTTACAGTATGTCCGATTTACTTATTTACGGCAGGGGTTCCCAAACTTTTTTGGCCACGACCCCCAAAATGAACATCGGGACCCCCACTGTAAAAAGTAACTTCCTCTTGTAACTATTTCACCGGAAAAACAATAAAAATATATGTATTATTGCATTTTTATTTAGTTATATGGCCCCAATTCACAAATATATGTTGTCCTAAAATTTACATTAACAAACACTGTTATTTTGTCTTTCTATTTTATCTTGAATTCATCTGGAAAGGTAAAGCGCTTTTTATTTTGTCATTATACAATGTACAACGAAATGACATAGATCAGATGGAGGGTACATTACATCTGGTTGTGACATTTCATTTGTGTGTGACTTATTTTGATCATTCTTGATGTCTGATATTATTTTGTTTTTGTCCATACCGACCTTTGAGACGACTCCTCTTGTGATATTGGGCGTTACAAATATAAATTGAATGATTGATTGACTGCAGAAAGAGCCGCGGCCGTCCTTTAAAATATCTGAATCTCATGTCCATCCGCGGCTATATCTTGCATTTGCGACGTTAGCTAGCGATGTTTTCAGTGGAGGACAACAGTTTATCATCGAGAGATAAAGAAAGTTATGCTGCTAAATTAACTTTAGTGAATGGGATGGGGAACGTACCAAATCAGTCATCAACTCCATCACTATGTGACTGAATCTCATATGATTAGAGCTCAAACCCACGACATGGAGTTAATATCTATTAACTGAGGTTTGGGAGCAGGACCAGGCTCAACCTCCCTTCGTCAAGCCACTCCCTCAGAGCAGCCACACCTCTAATCACCCCCCTTTTTTAACCAGCCAAGCCCCTCTATTCTGTTTGCTTGAACTGTCGACCTGCTCACATTGTCCGAGTGACGAGACCCAGAGAGACCCTCTAACCCTAACCCTTTTGGTCCTTTAGAGTTCCTCACAGACAATTAGCCAAAAATGAAGTGATAATATCGCAAAAAAATTATTTTAGGTCAGTTTTTTCATGTCGTCCTCCCACTGAAACTAAACCTGAGCCACACAAACTGGTTTCCTTTGAGCTTTATTGTGAGTTTTGTGATTGATTGATTTTGATTTATTCTACTCGTGTCTGCTTCGTTACCTTGAAGCCCATGATGAAGATGCTGAGCGTGTCGAGCACCGTGAGACAGACCTCGGTGGACACGTTGGCCTCCAGCAGACACTGGCTGCTCACGTCGGCCTCAGCGTGAGAATACACTGCACACCACAGACAAAAGGTCATGTAGAGATAAGGCTTTATGGAGGCGATAGATATGAAATTTACTGAAACTCATTATCAGGGCCGGGTTTATTATAGTTGATAATGCTAATGATTAATACACTTAGTTTAACCAACAACAACAACAGGAGCAGGGAATAGATGGATTTATAAAGACTGTAAAGGCCTGTTAAGAATATGCATGGAAAATACAGATACGGTTCTTCATTCCTAATCGCTAAGAAGCAAATGACCATTGTGTCCAGCAGGGGGCAAAACAAAGTTGTCTAAAACAATACCCTGATATTGTGAATTGATTGAAGATGATTAAAGCAGCAAATGTTCCATTGTTTTTTTTTCATATTGTTTGGAGTCCAATCTACTCCAATGTGAATTTACTCTCTTCAGGTCAAGCTTCAAGATTCACCTCAAGATTCATTCATTATTCGACTCCCGAAGGAGAAATTTGTCCTGGAGGAGAGTCAGTTGCATAGACAGAAACAAAAAACCAAAACACAATACACAGAAAGTCACCAAAGACGGAGTAAACAACCCCACAGTGGCTCAACACAGTCACATTCAGTTGTTATTGATTAGTTTGATGGAGTGCAGTATCAAAGTGTTTTTATAGTGGTTGTTTTTACAGAGCGGGATCCTATACCTCCTTCCAGACTGCAGCAGTTCGAAGCATATGAGAAGGATCTGCTATGATTTTAGGGGCTTGGGTTAGCGTAGACTAATCAAGGATATCCTGCATGGAGGTCGGAGGAGTGGACATCCCCATGATTTTACCCGCCAGTTTTACCAATGGGAGAATTTGTGTCTTATATTTCACAGTTAAGTTACCAAACCAGTACCACAATAAAATTACACTAGAATACAGTGTGCTCTTCCTCAGTCTCTCACAGAGCGACAGGTGAAAGAGAGACTAAAGTACGGCAACGTATTGCCTTCACTTGAATGTTTTTACGAGAAAAGTTTCTGTTTTTATGAGTAAAATAAATCCTGTTTTTATGACAAAAGTACCAGTTTAATTATGTGATGCCTATTGATGGACTTGCTCATTGAAGCAGTTGGCGACTGACACAAATATGTCAGAATGATCCTGTTAATGTGCTTTGATTTCAATATTCGTAGCTGTCAACCTTTCCATGGCACATTCTTATGAATAGCCTCATAACCACAGATCAGCAGAAACGGTGGATGGCTTTTATGGCTTTTACTCTGGTGGCAGTACGTGGCAACGCCTCATTGATGAAGTATCTCAGAGAGTAGGTGTAGCCACATCACCATTGGTGAAAAGATAAGATAAGACTTGATTGATCTCACAGTGGAGAAATTTACTAGTCGCAACAGCTCTTAAGATAAGATCACACACAGGGGGTGCAAAAGTCAGGAAATGTGCCATCAAAGAAGAAAATAAGTTGCAAACATGTAATAATAATAGTAGAATAAAATAAAATAAATGTCTCTTAGCATCTCTCAATAGACTGTATGGACATCTCTTATGTACACTAAATACATTTTTTTATTTTTTTATTTTATTTGGTTTGGACAGTGCATGTTAATGAACACACATGAGATACATGCATGTAAACACACCACTCCGGATTGTAGCCATGGGCTAATTTCCATCCGTTGTCCCACATTTGCACTCACAAACACACTCTCATTCATCCTGATCTATTGTATATGTTTTTAGTGGTAGGGGAAACCGGAGCACCCGGAGGAAACATGCAAACTCCACACAGAAAGGCCCCGTCCTGGCCCGGGATCAAACCCAGGACCTTCTAGCTGTGAAGCACGAGCGCTAACCACT
>OMNZ01030657.1:5899-18920 GCA_900303255.1 Lesueurigobius sanzi
GATTTTTGTAAATGGCACTTATCTGTTTTTGCAAATGAACTCTTCATATATCAACTTGATATTCATGAATATTCAATATGCAGCAGCCCTAGTTTATTTTTAGTAGTTAAACTGGATAGCAAGTCACGGACCACCAGCAGTACTGCCACGGACCACCAGGGGGCCACGGACCACCTGTTGAAAACCCCTGGTCTGGGGCATTATGCCCATGGTAGGGCCTCTCATGGTCCTACGTGAAGGGTCAGACCCAGAGTGGTTCAAAAGCCCCATGATGAGAAACCATCAGTCGCCCAGAGGTGAAGGAGCGTCGTGAGGCCATCCTCCTGTGGACCCCCCACCTGCAGGAGGAGCCATAAGGGACTGGGTAGCTTGTACTGCTGCCCCGCAACCCAGCAACGGAAAAGCAGAAGAAGATGGATGTCGCTACAATGGGAGAAAATGTATTTTTTTTTAGAAAATGGTCATTGCCTTTACAATTTTCGATATAATTGTTGAATCAGTGCAATAATTACACTTCTAATTGGTGAAAAGCGTATATGTTAAGAGAGAAAACTTGCCCAAAGTCTGAAATTACTCCACTATAAGGTGCAGTGCGAAAGAAAAGAGGGCAGAAGGATGGAGGACTAGTCTGTACCCAAATGAGAGGAAGTATGGCTTTGAACAAATGGAGACAAGATGAAAAACACAGCGCTGCTTTTATAGACAGAACTCACATGTATAGTTTATAAAAGGACAGGGACTTGCAATGGCAGAAGTCATGCATTTTAGAAGAAGGGATAAAAAACGAAAGTAATGCTAATGATGGTGTGGTGTGAAAGCCGTAACGAAAGATTGAGAGCGAGTTCAAGAAACCAAGTTCAATCTGTTTCTGTTAAGAGCGGCCTCAGTGCAAGTTTTAGTCTTGTGTCATTACTAAAAAATATTTCACAGCTTTTGTAGTCAAAGGAAGAAACTGACTCGGGCTGAGGCGATTAATATTGTTAAATGTGATGTGATGAAAAACACCAGGAGCCCATGGCTACGTAAACAAGTGCACACCCGCTGCATCAGTCCAGCTACAACAGCGTAGGGGGGGTCAAATTGGGATCACAAAAAAGTGGATCCAGTGGAGAGTGGAACCACTGGATCGTTCGAGTGTGCTCAGTGCTGACGAAGCTCTTTGGATGAAGAGTGAAACATCCTTCAGAGCACAGATATCTTATACAGTATATTGCCTACTATATGACATAATTGTGATTGCCCATTTTCGCTGGTCAAAGTTGAAAACAAAAAAAAAAAGTTGTGAGTAATGTGAGTTAGGCGAAGTCTTGAAATTACGTAATGGTAACGATGGTGTGGTGTGAACGGCAGAAAGAAAGATTAAGAGTTAGTTCCAGAAACCAAGTCCACTGTGTTCCACATTTTGAACTTGCCTCATTTACTAAAAAATATGTCCGTCTCTTTTATGGTCCGAAAAATAAATCTCAACCCATCCACCTACACAAGGGTGGGTGGAACCTGACAGAAATGAACCTATGCTTGTTTTGGGGTATTGTGTTTGATATAATAGGCCTAATTGTGAAGTGCATAGACTGACATATGGCGAGCCCTGCTAATTAGATGTATTGAATATTTTTGAATTGTTGTTACTTTGTAATTGATTATTGTTACTATATCTTATTGTGGATGTCCATTTGAGTGATGGGATTAATGGGTCTTTAATGACAGATGCATCTAGGGTCTGTTGATTTATAAGTGCCATTCGAAATACTGCCTCATTTATAGACTTTTTATGAGGCAGCCAGAAAACTCATGCTTAGAACTAATTTGCTCAGAGGTGCACATTTGATTAAAATTCAGGATTCATGTTAAACCTTTGAAATATGTGTCCTGTAAATAAACCTTTACCTCACGGAGACATTTGTGAGCTGTGTCTTAGGTTTGAGCAGTAACATTTTCACAAAATTCTGTCACATACAGGCAAAATTATCTTTTATTTTCTGGTTTCTGGTCAGTGTGCATATTCTTTCACCTGGGGGAAAAAAATATTTAATGACCTCATCTTTACAATAAGGAGTGTAATTATTGCACTGATTAAACATATCTAAACGTATCTAAAGAACTATATGGATAATTGTAACTTCACTGACCATTTTGTCAAAACACATTTTTGTCATATACGAGCGATCGCGATGTCGTCACGTCCGGGGCTTTGGTAGGTAACATGAATATTTTTAATAAGTAATAGTTCTATGATAGGAAATAAACATTGTTCACAAACAGAGCATTGCTTCTCTGGCGTTGTAACAGAAATGTGACTCAGATAAACTGAGCTACATGTCTGAATCCATCAGCTGTTGCCTCCCCTTCACCAAAACATATTGCAGAAGAAAACAATAACAGCGACGATGGCTCCTATCGTGGCAACAACATCTCCACTTTAGCAGCTCCCGCAGACTCCAAACTTTCAAGTCTTGTACATAACAGTATTTTGAATGTTTGTTCAGAGGGATTTTTCAATATTTTATGCACAGTGACCCCATGCAACTTCTGACTGTGTCGTTCCTCTCCCCATTCATTTGCATTGAGTAGTTACCCATATCTCACACAAATAAAGAAATACCTCAAGATTTGTCAGCGGACAGCGAGTGACTCATACGATGTGACAAGCAGCTTGTGAAAAACATCACTGGAGGAACGTCTGTGCTCATTACCAGAGGTGTTTTTGCATTGACGCTAAAAGCTAACACCAAATAAAAAATTAAACTAGCGCAAAGTTTTGAGTTTTGAATGACAGTCAAATTTTTATTTAGTTGTTTAAATATTATACAGTATTCAAGATTCAAGATTTTTATTTGTCAAACCACGAATGGTTTGAAAATATGTTTCTCTCAATCTTGATTGTGGAGCAGGGGGGGGGGGGTTCAGCTTCCCGATGGCCCTGTGTACGAAACTGTTCCTCAGTCGACTGGAACTGACCCATAGATTCCGCAGTCTCCTCCCTGAAGGCATCAACCTGAAGAGACTGTGTGATGGGTGCGAAGGGTCCCTGGCGATTTTGATGGCTTTGCGGGTGAGACGGGTGGAGTACATGTCCTATAGTTTCTATTGAACACTAGCCATTAGCTTAGATAAAGGTTCCTACCTTGATGAACACTGGCATTGTTCACATCCAACATCACATTTTTAACACAGTGCCACTGACTTGCCATCAGTAACTCGCTCTCCTCCACGCTATCTTGAGATATTTTTGGATTTGTTTAAGACCTGCTCTTAATTCAATGGGGGGTGGAAGGATGCTACTTGTCTCATGGCCCAGGAAGTTGGTCACGTGGGCTCGCTGTGCATATAGCCCATTGAGCTTTGAAGCCTAATTTATTCACTAGTAGTGTCGTCAAAAGCGAAACAAGACGTTCCAAATCCCACCTGAACAAATACTTCTATCGCTTTTATCAACAAAATGAAGCTTAAGCGCAAATTCAACCTGGAAGACCTATCACCTCATCTCCAAGTGCACCTCGCCAATCATCTAATCATGGCTCCATCTAAAGCCAAACCTCCATCTAAAGCCACACCTTCATTTTTTGCCCTGACCCTCCTCTGCCCCTTCTCCAACTGGTGTCACCTCTACGCCATTCACTGAGACTCGGGTGTAGGCGAGTGCTTGGAAGGGGGTATTTGGAATAATAAAATGTCTAACTGTAGAGTGAGAGTTTGAGAATATTTAGTAGCCTTTTTTTTTTTTTTACTGATAAATAGGAATTTTAATCATTCACTTTCTAACTAATCATCAAAATAATCGAGAGGGGGGGGGGGGTACTTGGAGTATAAACAAAAGGCTTGCAAGACAAAAAAGGTTGGGAACCACTGCTCTACCACCACCAGTGTCCAGACTTCGGGGGGAAGACTTCTCCTACACCCATCATGCCCTTGTAGTACCTTTTGCTACTGTCTTCCGCCGGGGTCAGTGTGGATTCATGTTTTAAAAAACCTAGCTTTGATTCTGGCTCTAACCATTGTTAGATTTCAAAGCACAAAATATAAACAATTTTGGCCATTTTACACATACAATGACATTCAGAGTCATTATCAGAGTCATTTATTATTCTCTATTCACCTGCATAGTGATCTGCTTTGAACCGTCCACGTGAAAGAGCCATTCGAAAGATCCAAAGATCTCATCACTATTTCCCTCCGGACATGGGTTAGAAGATTTGGCACTGAGCAAATATTAAAAATCGCTCAAAAAAATATTCTTAAATAGAACAAATGAATCAGTACTTGTAAATATTTAATTAGCATTCAGTTTCATCTTTTTTTTACCTGCTGCTACAAGCTCACTTCTCTCACTTCTCTCGCTGTGGTCCTCGTTGGGAAATGCTGTCTGAAAAGCATGCTTACAGTAAGTACAAACCCTCCAGTCTGGCTTGAATCAAAGTAAATGCTATGGCAACACTTTGACATGCATCACAAATCCAGCTCAAGAGATTCTAATTTACACACTTTCCTGGGTAGAGGCTCATCTTTGATACCGCTGCCCCACTAAATATTTCATCTTCACATCTTAAGAGCTGGCAGCAAATTGATGGTTGCCCTCAAGCCTTTCATGTACCGCATTAATAGACACAATAGGCACATGTTTACATCAGAAAACTAGCTATACGCTATTCCCAAAACAGACCGTCTTCGTTTTGCGCACATCTCGTCCGGCTCTTTTGGGAGTTGCTTTGTGTAAGATCTTATGTGTTTTCAGATCATGTCTTAGGATTGAAAAGCTCAAGATTTTTCTCATGTCAGTGATGCAACCAACAGTTAATGTTTACGATTCTGACGCCTCTCGCTAGGATTACAGGATGAATTTAATATGATACATGGTGCTCAGCACGGATGACTGGGATCCATTCATGTCAAAAGCCACTCAGAAGACTGGCTCATTTTTATATTGTTATTTTTTTCATGATGCCAGACAAATAACTCTTTTTACCCTTTTATTAAAATAATCCAGAATTAACACGGTGGTGATTTTTACCCTTTGTAATTAAATACAATTTGTACCACAATTAATTAAAAAGAGGGTACAACTGTCTGACAAATATTATTATTTTGTTTTAGAACAAAAGGTGCCTGCTGCAGATTGTTGAATATGTTCACAACTGAGTAAAACTGAATGAGTAAAACATATATGTGCCCCGTCACTGAAACCAGGGACACAAGTCGGCAGCACAACAGTCACGTAAATGAAGAAACGAGTTTTTTTTTTTTTTTCAAAATGAGTAATTTTCGTTTTTTTTGCAGAATCTGTTAGTTGAGATTACAGAGATTGGTGTCTTTAAAAGCATGCATTTAGAGTTTGAAATCAGGTAGATTTTCTGCATATGCAGAGGGGGTGGGTGCCACGGCACAGTTCATTTCCATACTGGACGTTCCAGTCTGAACCGCATTCTACTTCCTATCATTTCCAACAGTATTTTCCTAAAAGCTTAAATTGCTTACTTTACGTTATCTTCATCCGAAGAATTCTCCCTTAGAAATCCAAATATGTGCCTTTCTGGTGCTCCCAGTCTCTGTGCGTAATCTTCCCAGGGAAAAAGCTCCTTGGACCCACGAAGAAAGATCTGCACCAAATCGAGCGTCCCCATGTCTATGTTTCCCCCTTTTTCACAAACGTTGTCCATGTGAAAGTGGCCAATGTGCCTTTCTGCGCTTCAGTAGTCCCCAGGTAGTCCCAGTAATCTCGCTCAGGAAAAATGCCTCAGGTCCCGCAAAGATTAAGCCAAATGTCTACGAGTGTCCTGCGAGTTTCCCCAAGTATCATGAATGAGAGAAATGTCCGGACTTCAGCCTCGTACTGCCGTTTGAGCACAAGAAACAAACATGTATTAAATGTTTGTTTCCTGGCAGTACATCACTGCCAACTGCTTGACTGGCAGTCGCTTCAGCCAATGAAAATGGCTGGCGGGTAATGAGCCATTGAGCCAAAACAAGCAGACTTTAGAGAGGGGATTTCTCCGGTTTACCTAAGGTGAAGTGCCTACATTCAAATGGCTACAACTTCTCCAAATATTACCAGCTTTCCATGTGTTACACATCGTTGGAAAGCTTAGAAACTACACTTTCAGAATAATATATAATAACTCAAAATGCCCCAGAATCGACTTGTGCCCCTGGTTCCTGCTGGTCTGGTCAGATATGGATAAATGAACAATTGAGATTTAGTTCGAATCATAAAGAGCCATTCCAAAGAGCCGGTTTGAGACACTGGTGCCTCACAAGGGTCAGTAATCATCATTAAATCTAGAGTTCAATATCTGCTAATTCCTCAAACATTACTTTTGTAAATTCGAAGAAAAATATAACATGGCTGCTGTAAAGTAATGTCTTCTGCTTTTAAAAATGTACTGTATCTAGACATTGGGGGAAATGTATGGTCCATAAATACCCTCTAACACATAAGGGCTTAATGAAAATCCATTGCTAATGCCATTCTTTGTTCAATAATTTAGCTCATCTTTCTTGTTTACGGCTACAAGGACAATATCCCAATTAAATCCCAGTTAAGCCGTTAGCGTAATGGAGGAGACTATAGGAGTCACTTTGAAAACACTGCCTTGCCTTTCACCTGTGATGCCCAGCCTACTGTATAAATAAAATCCTTCAGTTAATGAGAAAATTTACTAGCATCATGAGGCGTGTCATAAAATATGCCCTCTGAATATTATAGTCAATCATGTATATAGCGCCGTCAACGTAGTGAGGTGATTGTAAGGTGTCTTTGCCTTGTGGCTGTAAAGAGTGAATATTTAAAGGGATTGGTGTGTTTGTGGCTTACACTTGACGCAGACATAAAAAAAAAACAATTGATAGCATTGGCCTTGGTGACGATGAGGCAGGAAATGGATCATCCACAAGAGGAGGCTGTGTGTTTTTCAGTTCATACGCCTTTTCAGATATGATTTGCTGATGTAGGCACAGAAAGCTGTGCAAGAAATGGTTTTACAGTAGAGAAAAAAACAACTCAACATTTTTCAGAGACAGCACGATCAAGTTACTTTCGAGTTTTTTTTACTTTCGACATTTTTTTGCCTTATTTGCTATTTCTTGTTTGTAATAAAAAATAGTGTAATGTATCATACGTAGACTTAGTCATTTTGCCCGTCATCTCGTCAAATGTGGGCTGGCAGGACTGTTTGTGCCGCGAGTACGGACGTAAACATGACGTGCTCCACGTTGAGATGGTACTTGAGGCTGGAATAACTTTGATGATATGCGAATTCCTTTTTGCGTAGTTTGCACATGACGTGGTCTTTTCAACCATCCCATCAGATCAGTCTCGTTGCGCTGCCGCAGTAAAGGCATATCTGATGTTTTTGAAAAGATAAAGCTTCGCCAGAGATGGAGAGGTAAGTTCAGCAGGCGGAGCTTTGGGGAAAAGAAGGAGTGTCGCTAAAAATATCCACCACGGAGAGATTCAGCGATGACTCAAGCATGCGCGAGTGGCTCCAAGCACAACTCCAGCTATGTTTTCGATGAGGGAACCAGAAAAGGAAGCTTCTGGCTCAGGATTTTGTGTTTGAAAAAAAAAAAAAACGATTAATTGCGTTAAAATTTTTAGTTAAAATCTTTATCGTTAATTAATCGAAATGAATGCGTTAAATTTCCGGCCCTAATGTTTATACAAATTACAGTTGAATGAGCATTACATAATCCTTTAGAGCAGGGGTCTGGAACCTTTTTAGCTAAAAGAGCCAAAAAAGTCACATATATTAACATTTATTTTCATGAGAGCCATACAATATTATTTTTTAAATATTTATTATTAGGCAGTATTTATGATCTCTGTTTTTTTACTGATATAATTGGTAATGCTTTCCAATTTTCCAAAGCTGCTTAATGATAATATGCCCCTGTGGTCACAATACTAAACACAATACTCCAAGCCTTTGGTATTTGGACTGAACTTTATGATTTTCCATGTTGGAAAAAAATATTTGTTACCGTGATTGGACAATGCACACGTGGAGAAGAATGGTAACTTACTAACTTATGACCAACATTGGATTTTATGCATTTGGACCATAATGCATTGCTCTGGATCTACAGCTGGATTGTTACACACAACGTGGTGGTCTTCAGGAGAACCCTAAACAAGCCCACACTGATTTCTTTTAATTGTGAAATGTAACCCCTATTACGCATTATGTT
The DNA here is from genome assembly GCA_900303255.1 of Lesueurigobius sanzi. Classification (NCBI taxonomy): domain Eukaryota; kingdom Metazoa; phylum Chordata; class Actinopteri; order Gobiiformes; family Gobiidae; genus Lesueurigobius; species Lesueurigobius sanzi. The sequence goes on from OMNZ01030657.1 coordinate 14,081, forward strand.
AAGAAATGCCAGCTAAGATTTATCTGAGAGTCACATGTAGTCATCAAAAGAGCCACATCTGGCTCCCGAGCCATAGGTTCCCTACCCCTGCTTTAGAGGTTATGCACATGTTTAAATACATGGAAACGTCAACATTGAAAATTCAGTGGCAAAAGAATGAACAATTGAAATGCTGCTACTGTTGATGGAACATCACATGCGTAACCTCAATAAATCTAAAATGTTATCTCAGAATAACTCAACTACACAAAATGTTCCCCAAGAAAGGCTCACGCAACCCACAAAAAATATTCTGCTACCCACTTTTTGATCCAAACCCTTAAGTTGAGAGTATATATCATTATGAACAGGGCAAGATGTAATTATTCTCATATACAGTAATTTGTCTCTGCTTAATAATGTTTATTCCAATATGTAAAAAAAAAAAAAGCACTTTTCCTACCCCTGTTATTCCATCTAAATGTTATGGATTACCCTGCTCGCATCTCCTCACTGAAGCGTGCTGCAGGCTTGAATCACCTCGACCGTGGCCACAAACTGGTTAACATGAAGCTATCACAGGTGGACAAATGTGATCTGTTTTACTCATATGTGTAGCGAATACGCCTGAGAATTGAAATCGCCATCATTAATCGGTCCAGCAGACAGTCCTGTTTGTTATTAATTGACTGATGCTCATCCTTTTTGCAAACAGACATCCTGCTCAACAGCAATAAAACTCCCAAGGCCAAAGACCTCTGACCTCTGTGCCCTGGGAACTGCCATCTCCAGCATCTCCAATCCTGAGACTGACCAGCCTTTTTACGTCCTAATGATCCTTGCAATATACGGTGCAATGCGACTGCCCACCACTAGCCACCCGGCGCTGTCCCTCTCCAGTGCAGTTCCGCCCTTGGCTGAACTGGCCAATCACCACCGGACATGATCAACAGCCAATCAAACGAGGATGCCCCTTTCCGCTGTTATAATGCCTGTGATGCAGCTTGTCATTGGAATTTCCCAGAGCCAAAAAATAAAGAGACGCCGTCCAGTGTCGGGGAGTCGACGCCCTGTTGGACTGATTTTGAAACTCTGTGCCTCTCACATGAACAAAGAAACTATGCGCGCTGCAGCCCGCCTTGGTTGTTTGAAGAAGTAGCTGAAACGAACTGAACGAAAGACCGGAAAGACCGCTCCACAGTCACCTCCGGGCCTGGACCACCGCTGCCTGCCGTACTCCAACTCCAATCACATCGTGACTTCCCCGGCCACAACAACAACGCCACAGCCAGGAGCAGTGCCATCGTCTCCACGCTGGTGCCAAGGGAAGGACCACAACCGGACTGAACTTCGGGTGTCGTTGAGTATGATCATGACAGACCTTTGTTAAGCTTTGGCATCTTTTGTTAACAATCAGTCTCATAATGCAAAATGTCTTGAATTCTGTATTCTAATTAGATGAGTGTGTTGATTAAAACCAATTTTATATCTCTCCTTAATAAGTACTTGTACTGAGATTCACACACCTGCATATTAACTATTTGAGAAAGTCCTACTAAAAGTACTGGGAAAATACGTAGAACTAACCCCTTCAGACAGAACTTAATTTGGTTTAATTCCTCAGCAATCTTTAATTCCATCCTCAATTAGGCTATTTAATATTCATTATCCAATAAAAATCATGGTGTATGACGCCTGGTGCCCCAACTAAAACGAGATTTTAGCCTGTCCATTGATCTAAAGTTTGCTCTTAACCAAACTCCTTTCATTTGATCAAATTTAATAATTAATCCATTTAGTATCCCCACATATGTTTGTGTCCAAATCGAACATACAGTTGTGCTTTATGTATAGACACAACAGCATTTAGCCACCGGTCTACGTTATGGTCGAAAAACATCAGCTTTTTGCTTTGTGGGAGGACACTCTCACCACTCAGCCACATGCGTTCCCTCACCTGCAATGTGACAATGGTATAGTGTCACTTGCAGCTGAACACTCCATAATTTGTCACCTAACACGACACAAAAGAAGCGCAATTTCCCAGAAATGGTTCCTCATCAATCATTCCCAATACTAAAGCATTTTGCACCTTAGAAAAATAACACTACACTTTCGATTTAAGGCAGACAAAAGTCAATCAATATCTTAACATGTATACTCTTTCACTTCACTTTCACATTCAAATACACTGATTTAACGTTTCTCAATAGATTTGCACATACAATTGTAGCTTCAAAGGCCATTTTCTCAAAATGCATTTTTCTTACAGTCCTCCAGCATCTCCATTTAAGTTGCACCTACACTACAGTCATTCCATTGTTGTACTTAACAATGTTTTAAAGTTGTTTTCCTCAATATTCGATTCCATTCGCTCACAGAAAAGACACATGCTTTTGAGGAGAGACTTACCAATAGATACACCCATTATAAAATACTGTATGCTTTTACTTTTTGAGGTATATTGGGTGAAATGTTGTGTTGGAGAAATGAGTGTTCTCCTGACCTAGTCCTAGTGAAGAGTTGCAAAGAGAGACCGGAGACTCTAGATGTCCAACACAGGAGAAATGTTTACCATCAGTACGGGACCCGGAGACATGAACTCTCAACACATTGTGGTGGAATTGGCCATTCAAGTCCAACTATGCTTCCACAGAACAAGGTTTACAGTAAATCAGTGCTTCTCAATTGTTTTCTGTTACACCCCCCGAAGGAAGAAGAAAACATGGACAAAGAGACAAGAGGGAGAGGCAGCGGACACAGCGCCTTCTTCACGTGAGCCAGGTAAACAAAACACCCCTGTGGGGGAAAAGACTCCCCACGCCGCTAAATCAGAGCCCGGTTTAAAAGCATCAGTCTACAAACGCATGTGGCAAACTGAGGCTGCTTTGGTGCTGCGTAATACCTCATAGCAAAGTGCACTTTTTGTCACAAAGCTACAGAAAGTTTGGGGATATGGACAGATTAGCCTTAACATGGCATGTGCCAGATTGATATGAGATTGATAATCAGAATCAGAATCAGAATAGAGTTTATTGCCATTGTCAATGAAGCTTTCACAGACTAGCACTCTGATTTGAGTTCTACACATTATCAATCTGGGATGGCTCTTGTTCAATCCGCTCATGAAAAGGAAGAAGAAGATCTTTATTTATATAGCGCCTTTCACAGACATAGTCACAAAGCGCTTTACATGAGATGATTTGGCATCCATAGTTGTAACCAGCTGCGCCTTGAGGCAGACCGACAGAGGTGTGGCTGCACACATCTTGCGCCAACGGACCTTCCGATCACCACCATTCACTCACCCAGGCATCATTCACCCTGGCCTATTGTACATGTTTTTTTAGTGGTAGGGGAAACCGGAGCACCCGGAGGAAACCTACGCAGACACGGGGAGAACATGCAAACTTCACACAGAAAGGCCCAGTCCTGGCCGGTGTTCGATCCCGGGACTGTTACAGCAATACTTCAAGACCTTCAAGGTTAGGATTAGGTTTAGGTTTAGGGTTTTGTTCATGTACATAGTACATAGTCTAAATGCTGTTAATAGTGATTTTCTGGGATTTTCTACAAGAAACTAGCGCTGGACGTATGCGCAGTGGTAAATTCAGTGCCTCTCAACATTTCAGTATGTTTCGACTGTACACCGGCCCACCAAAAAGAGCCGAAAAGCCCATCACTACTATGCTATGCCAAGAGAATAGATAAGTATTGGTGAGGGGCAAACACCACAACTAAGATGACGCTGGGTATAGATGGAGTTACCCACAGAAAATGTCAGCAGGATGTGCTCTCCGTAGACTGGGCTAGAAAATTATGTAACATGCAGTTTGTCTTTCATATGTCAAAAATTCTGTTCCCCATGTTTTTTTTTGTATATAGTTGCCAGGTTTGACTCTAGACCTGGTTTCTCTTTTCCCTGATCTCCATAAAGCGTCCTCCTCAAAGACTCAACTTCCACTTTCTCTCAAAAAGGAGAGAAAAAGAGAGATGGTTTAGCCTGTGGGCCTCTCCCTTCTGACACCAGGGAAATGGAGTTCTAAGAAATCACCTGACACCCAACAAGAAACAACATAATCCCTTACCATCTCACAGCAAATAGAACTTTATCTCTCATACCACCCAGAATGCTGCAATAATTCTCAACCTGGTCTACCCTGCCTAAGAAAACACCAGTTATTTGGCCAAAACACATGACACAAGCCCTTACAACTCACCAGTTTGTCTCACCTATCACACAATACACCACTGTCCTCGAGCTTCCAACATTGCTACAAAACAGCCCTTGAAAAGTCCTTCAGATGTGAATGATTTAAGGTGAGACACTGCAAGTGAATAGGTAAAAATAAAAGAAAATATTGATGGGTATAAATATTGAAGGGTTTGTGGTATATTACTGACTTAAGTATGAGGAAAAATAAATAATGCAAGCTTTCGTAGTAGTAGTAGTTTATTTCGAGTTAAGTTAACTGACTTGAATTGTCACAGGCAGTAATAATCATTTATACATTGTTGCTCGAAATGGAGTTGGGAGAAGAAGAACTGATTAAACCCCACCCCAATCTGTCAAAAAAAAAAATCTGCTTCCTTTTCCAATCATCTCGGAAATACCTCATCATCGACCAGTGTCCTGCACAAACACAATCCGCAATGAAATTCCCTATGGAATATTTTTTCATAAGGAATTTTGGATATCTAGTTTTGCTTTTGAATAAGCTTTGTTATTATGGGCGGCACGGTAGCACAGTGGTTAGCGCTCGTGCTTCATAGCTAGAAGGTCCCAGGTTCGATCCCTGGGCCAGGACGGGGCCTTTCTGTGTGGAGTTTGCATGTTCTCCCCGTGTCTGCGTAGGTTTCC
>OMNZ01030659.1:8159-22610 GCA_900303255.1 Lesueurigobius sanzi
TCACAACAAAAAGGCAGAGATAATATCGCAAAAAAATTATTTTAGGTGACTTTTTTCATGTCGTCCATCCTCTGAAACTAAACCTGAGCCACACAAACTTTATTTACTTTCAGCTTTTTTACAAGTTTTTTGTTGATTCCCTTTTTATTTTCTTCACTCTCTTCCATTGACAACAATGGAAATCTCAGCTCACAGGAAGTGCTAATAAAAACAGGAAATGCTTTTACAACAAAAGTGGGCGGGGCAGAATTAGGTGGATACCACCTCTGATCACTTCCATTATCTCAAAAAATATATTTTTAAGGGAAATCATTTTTAGAAAAATGTTACTCATGCTGTGAAAGACTTTTTTTGGGTCCATCTTGACTGTGATAATATTTGTTCTTCCAGAAGAACTCTTTCAGCTAAGAACATATTTTGTGAATACGAAAAATGTTCTTAAGTAGGCCTTAAAAAAAATGTGTGCGTAATTTGTGCCTAAGTCTGTTTTGTGAATGAGGCCCTTGTTAGTTTCTTTTCTTATTGTCAGACCTGTGCATTTCTGACACTTCTGAGGAAGACAACAGTTCAAGCAGCCGAAACTGTAAAGATAAAAACAAATACACAGGTCTGACTAGAAGAAAAGAAACTGTTAATTAGAAATTGTTAATTCATAGTTAATTACATATCAAATAGTAATGAACAACCAAAGCATCTGTAGAACTATTGATTAGAAGTTAGAAGCATACATTTACTGCAGTAGTTAAGTAGTTACTATGTATGTGTCATACTTAATGAGCTGTTTATGATGAATTTAGTGTTACTTCTTAATTTGTTAAGCTTAAATAAGGTGTAGTTACTATAAAGTGTTGTCGAAATGGTAAACAAGAAAGTTGACAAATGTTGTACTTCATCAGTATTTGATAGTGATTGGATTTACAAACCTGCCATAGTTTTCTAATGGCTGAAAGTCCCTTCTACTGGCTAACATCACACACATGTTTTTGAATATTGTCTCCACTTTTGGACACATTTATGAATAAACAATTAGACCATAGTTCATGTGGATTAAAACACTTACGGGGTCCCCAGAGATTCGTTTTCCAACCCCTGATCTACTGCATATACAGTAGATCACCTCATACGTATCTAGTGATTCAATAATAACTAGCTGATCCTCCATCCTCTTGAACTTGGCTATTTTGTACTCATTTATGTCGCTGCACAATTTGGACAAAACAAATCTCGGTTCTGTATGATGACGGTGATAGCTATCCCTAATCTGCTCCTACTTTTCTGATTTCTATGTCGGTGTCAAAATGGCATCACTCTTTCCCAGATTGTAAACACATTCACCCATCTGTGATTTGATTCCATCTTCAGACTGTCTCCAGTAGCCACCAATTTGTACAGAGATCAGGCCGGGTCCCGGAGGATTCACTTCTGTCAAGCGGTGGGCATCATTCGGCGGTTTTCCCGGTTATTAGGCGCTCTGTAATTACACCATCCATTTCCAAAATCCCCACTAAAACATGTATTATTATTTGCTGACACGATTTTTCAGTTCAAACCTCAACATCCACAAAAACTGCCTACCTCATGTCGAAACTATGCGGCCGTGTGGTGAATTGCTTAGCGCTGGCAGCGAGTCACACCAGGCCAAATGTTACTTGTAAATCCACTGACCGCATTAGCTGATATACATGTGTTATAGTTTTCATATTGCGGGGTGCTACTGCTTCTCCGAAAGCTCGCACGTGATTGGACGGTGGGAGGGCCAATGGACAGCAGTGCAGAAGTTTATGTGGGCTCTCCTCACTCCAGACTCACTACATCTTTGGACTTTTTCAAACACGGCACCAAGTGAAGCTGGGAATATCATCCTTTTCACCGAGGGACCGTTTTCTCTGTGGCTTTTCTTCTTTCATAACTATGGAAATTATGACTTTTCTGATTTGAGGACATTTTGTGATGCACCTGTTGACTTTGGAAAGAATGGACCAACTGGACATGAAATCTGACGCTATGCTACAATATGGAGACAGGAAAGAGGAGCCGAGTCGTCTGGACTGTGTGGACATCTCTCCGAGTAGTTTACTTGAGAGATGCCAGGAGACCACGCAAAACGGATCACCCAAGTACAGGAAATATGGGTACGTACTTGTGTGCACAGTTCAAGTAATGATAGTTTGTTTTTCTGCTGTTCATAATGAGTTCTGTGATGCTGTGGCCCCCAGGTCTCGGCTGAGCGGGGTTAAAGTTCGGCACAAGAGGCAGGTGCTGCAGGACATGGCGCGGCCGCTCAAACACTGGCTTTACAAGCACCGGGACAATCCTTATCCCACTAAAACTGAGAAGGTCCTGCTGGCTTTGGGATCACACATGACACTAGTGCAGGTGAGACTGTACAGAGAGAGATGGATGGGGCGGTTACACTGAGGGGAAGTCATTTAAGACGAAGAAAATTATACATTTCATAAATGTTAGATGAGTGGGGGATGTGTATGTAGAGATTGGTTTGGTCTACTCCAAGTAAATATGAAATAATATTTTACCTTGAGGTAGGCAGTATATTGTCTATAAACAAAGATCGAAATTTACAAAATCAAGTATATCTCCAAAGTCAAGAAATGAACAAAAAGCTACATAGACATCTGTAAAAAAAATAATAATTTGAATATACTTGATGCTCTCAAATACTCTCAAAATATGGCATAATCGTGTTATTTTCTACATTTTTGTGGTTTATTCACAACACATTTTTGCATATTATAGAAAAAAATATTGCTTGATTATCATTCCACCAAAATTCTTAATATTGCCCACTCCTAATTTGTATTTATTTATTTGAGGGTTATCAACAGAACCTGATGGAGAAAATAAATAAATAAAATAGCAACACAAAAGGAGCCGGCTGAAGCGAGACACTTACAGTATTTACGCTTCCTACCTCTGACTTACTACAATTTTCTGTGACGACTGTTTACATTTAGTAAGTTATATTGAATTACATTAATACCCGTTAAGCAGATTGCTACATATAGAATACATTATATACATATACATATACATATACACACTCATTCACACCATATACAGCTCTGGAAAAAATTTAAAGACCACTGCAAAATTATCATTTTTTTTCTGATTTTACTATACTTTTATGTGTTTTGAGTAAAATAAGCATTTTAGTTTCATTCTTTAAACTACTGCCTACTACTGTGCTTGTGTTGGAATTCAACAGACACTAGAATGGTGGTGCTTATTGTGTAATTATTTTTGTCTACATGATATGTATCAAAGTAAAACATTTTCAAACTGCTTTGTTCTTCACTTTCCATCAAACGGCTGTGTGTCCTTGTAATGGAGCTGAACTCTTGTTATATGTGGATTGTGTGCAGGTTTCTAACTGGTTTGCTAATGCCAGGCGGAGGCTGAAGAACACAGTGCGGCAGCCCGACCTGAGCTGGGCCCTGAGGATCAAACTGTATAACCAGTACATCCAGGGCAACGCTGAGCGACTGAGCGTGTGCAGCGACGACTCCGGCACAGATACAGGTCCGCACCTACTGAAAATAACATGCTTTTATTCTCATGTCCTCGAGCTGACTGTTTCTCATTTGAATTTCTCACAGATGAATGCCCACTACAGGCCCAGATCCGGCCTTCAGACTTCAACAGGATGTCCTCCCACCAGAGCGTGCTGCAGCCCCAGAGCAGAGTGCTCCCCAACAGCGATGACGGCGCGTCGGCCCCCTCCAAATACAAGAGCAGCTTACTGAACCGGTACCTGAACGACACGCTCAGACACATGATGGAGGCAGAGCGAGTGGTCAGCGCGGGAAGGAAGAGGAGGAGCCACTCCGAATCTTTCAGCTCCAACGACTGTGAGCGGGACGCGGTGTCTCCCGCATCGTCCTACGAAACAGAGGCCAACTTTGTCTACCACATGGGTGAGAGAGCACTGTTCAATGATCCTTAAGGCACATGCAACATTTAATATTTCTAATAGGTACAGGTTCACGTTTGATTCTGGCTACTGAATGTAAAAATAGGTGTATTTCTGTCTGGGATAGCGTGGAATGGTCTAAGCAAGAATCACCCATTGTTTATACAATCATGGGAAACAATATGGTAATCATGTTTTTAGAGCACAAATCTAAATTCTAGTGTATTGGTGCGCTACTTTCGTTATTCCTTTAAAATGTACCTACAGGTATCTTCTGATATTTCACACTTCACTGTGATTGGTTAGATCCACCTGGCACTCACTGACACAGACTGACCAATAGAAGGAGCTGGACAGCAAAAGTTAACGGCATGTGTTTAAATGTGGAGCTGGTTTTCTGCTAGTATCGGCCTAGAAGGACCTAGAAGTTGTGACCCAAATAAGAATAAAATTTTATAATGTAAAATATGTTTTCTCCCCTACAAATGTAATAAGCATGACATAAGCCCATATAAGACTTGAACATTATCAACCATGACTGGAAATTAGATAATCCCATCCATCTTCTTCCACTTATCCATTGCCGTGCCGGGGGCATCAGTCCAAGCTGTCTGGATCACACTGCACCAGTCCCTTATGGCTCCTCCTGCATCAGTGTAAAGAAGGAAGACCCATCCCAAAATTCTAAACAGCGTCCCGGATCGCGAGTACAAAAAACAAGAGAGAAGGTCCGCACAGCTTACTTTGCTCCCACAAAAATGTATTGTTTAAAATAAGCTGTGCGGACCTTCTCTCTTGTTTTTTGTCCTCCTGCACCAGTCCCTCATGGCTCCTCCTGCAGCTGGTGGGTCCACGGGAATACGGCCCCACAACGCTCCCCCACCTCTGGTGCGACTTAACTGGCCTTGATGGTCTCATCATAAGGAGCTTCTGAACCGCTCTTGGTCCGTCACCTAGGACCTGTTTGCCATGGGAGACCCTACCAGGAGCGTAATGCCCCAGACAACAGAGCTCCAGGTTCATTCGGGTGCTCAAAAAGGTCATAAGGTGGAGGTTCTTTAGATAAACCCAATATACTTTAAATAGTGCAGAAATACTTTGACTCAAAATGACTTGAATTAACACCATACAGACTTAATTTGAGTCATTTCAATTCAAATTCATCAAGTTACTGGTCTACATATGATTTTCTATTTGCTGTGTAACCTTGGATTTCGGATTTCATATTTCTTTAGTCAACATAGACAGAAAAAAAAGTTGCCAGTTGAGAACCACTGCTTTAAACAAAAATGATCTGAACGGATATGACCATGATTCTTATATTGTCATAACGCCAACCCGAAACATTAAAGTCGGCAATTAGTCTGTCTGCAGCTTATACAGCTGTCAGATGTCATAGATTGAGGCAATGTGTGAATCCAAGCCAGAACTGCTCATTTACTTATGTACTAATTATGGATTTATGATGAATATGTGTAAAGATGACAGTTTAACTACACTCTTTTCCTCACGTCTATGTTTACTACACCATTGAGCACCGTAAAGCAACAGAACAGAGTGAACCAAAACTTCCATGCAAGTCCTTAGAGAACCGAGACATCAATAAACCCCTGGCATTCCCGTAGATGCGAGCGGCTCAACGAAATTCAATTATAACATCACTGCGAAAGGTGCTGACTCCTGGGTGCCCTCTCAGATCTGAGGAGACCCTGCGTACATCGACAAGCCCAAAATCCCAGCTGATCCCAGTGCCAGATCTTTTACAAACATCCCTAATAAAGAGCCGGGCAGACGCCGAAATCCCCGGGTTTATGAATTGGAAGGCCCTCACGCTGGCGGCCGGTGTGACTGTGCACCACAAATATCATTTCCATATATTTGAATGTGCCGTTTGTTCCGCTGCAGCCGCTGTGCCGTGGAGGTGGAAATGTCCAGTCCAGTCTCGAGGACAATTACAGCATGTCTGAGACTTTATACATCCCAGGGTGAGAGGAGAGAACCTGCGCCAAGACATGGTAGTTAAGAGAGTGGTCAGTTTAAGAACCACTGCTGCTCACACCGTGCTACCCTCTTAATAGGTTTACATCTAAATATTTATTCAGCTGATGTAAAGATGATCATTGGTCTCCTAACTCAGCCTTTCCTAAAGTCCAGTGCATCGGGGGGCCCCCATACAGGTCCAAACAGCCCACGGGCCCCCCCAAAATGTGAATTCACAAAAAAAAGTCATATTTTTCCTCTAAGTTTCCACAAATATCTGCAAATATGGGCTAAAGCAGGGCCAAAATTCACCTACGATGGCGGCTCGCGGGCTGTATATACTGTAAACAGGAAGATACTATTGACACTTTTTAAAATAAATGAATAATAGTAATGAGCACTGTAATGATTCACCACATTTGATCGACATTTTAAAATTGGTCAAAGCCCTACAGGACTGGAGCCTGATAAATAATAATAATAATAATGGCTTATACAAGTGTGTGTCACCAGGGCCGTAACCAGGAATTTAGAAATAATGCTGTGAAAATATATTTATGTGGGGGGTGTGGGTGTCCTTCTCCAGGAAATTTTGAATTACACAGATGTAATTTAGTGCTATTTGGTGCATTTTAGATGGCCATATTCTATTCAGTCTTAATACACAATTTCACAAATACACAAAATTAGAACACAGGCAACATTATTAATACAATATTTATCCATTGTCTGTGGAACCTCTGAGGAGACTCTTGTGATATGTATCCAGGTATTTCCCTGGCGGTCTCCCATCACAGAACCGACCAGGCCCTGCCCTGCTTAGCTTCAGAGATCTGTCAGGATCAGGCAGAGCACAGGCCTTGGCCTTTAAACAGTGTCAGTGCCCCCTGCTGGACAGGTGTGGAATTCCTTCCTTTTTTACATTTTGGCTGCACTCTAGCGACTGGATTGAGCAGTTATTTCTTTAAAATGTCATAACTCCTCACGGGAATGGGCTAGAGACTTTTTTTTTTTACATGCTCAGAAATGTATGCTCTACATAAAATCCTCTTGGTGTGTTTGACACCCCTGGGCTAAAGAATGGTTAGAATAAAACAAGTTCACATAAAATCAATATCAAACTCCAACTGCATAGTCTCTGAGGCCCCCAGTGCAACCATTGTCCTAACTCATAAGTGTACTAGATGCCAATATTATAAAGAACAGCATTCCCATCAAAGAAAGAACCTTTGGAAGGCAAATTTATAAAAGATTACGTTAAAACCATGAGAGAAGTAACACACCTTCATAGTCACATTGGTCCACTGACTGCCTTTTTATGTAGTGTAGTATTTCCACTTCATTTCAAAACACAAAAATTGCATTCTGTTTGTTTAGAAATATGAAAAGCCAAATTATCAGCATTAAAGGTTTTCCCTAATACCTAGACATGTGTTTGTGTGCACATATACTGCGCCTTGTTAAATGTCCAAACACTAAACATGCCTCTGCAGTTTGTGTTTGTGGCGGTAAAGTGGAAAGTCTCGCTGCCAGATCCATGATGTGCACTCGCCTCATTAACACCTCTGCGCTCCTCCCCAGAGAGGCCTAAAACCAGCCCTAAACCTGCTCCCATGAAGTCCGACGACACGCTGTCCCGCATTCACCACTCCGCCGATATGTCACTTTATGTCTCGATAAAATGATATGTTGTTGTTTGCTGTTAGCGCTGCCTTTGCTGTTGTTTTTGGTTCTTAAATCAGGTGCAGCGTTGCCCTGAGAAAGTTTAGAGAGAGTCGTAAAAGTGACTCCATTCGTGTTTTATTAGACAAGTTAAAAACATAGCTGGACCGAAGCTGCATTTTCGAAAACATGCGTGCTGAGTTGGGACTGTTCGCATACACACAGAGAGAACATTAAGTGTATTGGCCTTTTCTGGGCGCGTAGTTGTTTTCTGGAGCACTTTACAATGACACACCTGTTTAGTTAGACTGAATCCAAGTGAAGCATTGTGGGAAAAACATGTTGCGGAAGAACACCCGAGGAGTAAATCCACTCGTAATGTTGCCTCTATACGACTTCAGCGACATGAGCCAGAGGTGGAAACTCAATTCCATATTAAATACATAAAGAGTCTTTTTGCCGCGCTCCAGTCAGTCATTTGGACTGGTATTTTAGGGCAGTGTTTCCCAACCAGGGGTATGGGGGCCCCTGGGGGCCCCTGAGAGGTTAGCAGGGGGTACTTGGAATAATTTCAGATAAAAACAAGATTAAACAAATTGTATTTTTAATTATTATGGCCAACGAAAAGACATTTTAAAACATTTAACTGTAAAGACTGAGAGATTGAGAGTAATTGGCAGTCTTTTACCTGATAAATTGGAGTTTTTGTCATTAAAATTCTAACGTAGGCAAAGGTTCTTCAGTCTTCATCTGTACTCTGTAGTTGAAGTGTAGGACGTTTCGCTCTTTATCCAAAAATCTTTGACAGCGAATGAACAGTATTGAAGGTTGAAAAGGTTTTTTCCAACCCTTGGAACCAAGAGAGGTGGGACTTAGAGGTTAACTCCACCTACTGGTTTCCTCATTAGAGTGTGTCAAATCTGTTCATTTGCTGATGAAGCTTTTGGATAAAGAGCGAAACGTCCTATACTTCAACTACAGAGTTCAGATGAAGACTGAAAAATCTTTCAGGACAACTCCTGTACGACTGAGAACCTACACAGATGGATTCATTTTCTAAATAATCAACAAAACCATCGAAGCAGGGGGTACTCAGAGCATAAATGAAAGGCCCAAGGGGTACAGGAGTCAAAAAAGGTTGGGAACCACTGCTTTAGGGAATGCCCTTCACCAAACAACCATCTTTCCAATTCTTCATGTTTGTGAGACGTAACGGTGACTGGACTCCATCACATCAATGTAACTTTGATATAAAGATGAATGATCATCTTGACCTGTCACTCACCCTGCAGTTCATCCCATTTGTAAATCTGAGACTCACCAGAGCTAAAAAACGTCAGTGGAGCAACTACATAGGAACCGTTTTTGGCAAACAATGTGAGGCTGAAGTGAGAGTGCTCAGGGATACTCAGTAGCACAGAGCATAAAATATGAGGATGATTTATCTCAGTGAGTAGTTGCTTTTGGCCGGAGTATGGCTTAGGGAACCAGAGACGGAGATGTTTCGGGCTGTTAGCACCAAAGGACTGTGTTTCACAGCGGGCCTCTAATTTCTCTGTCTATTGCTCTGACATTTGGCCAGAATCTCTGATATCTCAGAGGCAGCACTATTTCCAAGCTGAAATGGAAACATATCCTGCATATAATACATACTTTAGCAGACCACACTGAGCAGTATGATTATTTTGGGAAATCAAGAAGAGTGACTTTGCAACCTATCAATGATGATTGTTTTACAGATGTTGTGCACATTACAAACAGAAGTCCCACACAGAAACAAACAAAAAAAAAAAAACAGCTCCTTCCATAGCTTTGGACTAAACAACATTAGTTTGTCTCCGTTTGCCTGAAGCTGAAATACTGAGAAAAACTGTTGCACTAAACGGATGAACAAGATAGACCAGTTCCTCTACACATTTTACGTTTCTGTTGCCAAAGAGTACCTTCCCCAAAAAACTACTTCCTGAGCACTTTGTGTCCAGTTTCTCTCACACCTTTAATAAAGTTTGGAGTGTGCTGTTACTGGCTGTCTCCCCTATTCATTACTTTGTATGTGGCATTCACACAATTTCTCCTCATTTGTCCTTATCTTATTACAGACCCAGTCGCCTATACCTCAGCAAAGTCTGGCAGGTCAGTTTTTATTGCAACCCACACACACAAATTAATGCCACACCAAACTCCCTTAATACAGTCATTATAAGCATTTTTTTCTTCAGTGCGGAGCTGCAGCAGCCTGGAGGAGACCCCGGCTGGAGGGAGCTCCATGCGGCAGTTGCCCTGACCAGCCTGGCACAGAGCAGTGGGGCCGAGACACTCAAAGCCCCAGCCTCCTGCGCCACCGGTGGGCCTCTCTCTGTCTCCAGGACCCCTCCTTTGGACTGGACAAACGCCAAACCCTACCCCTGTCAGCCCACCCTCACCAGCCGCATCATCCAAAAGTCCTCTCACATCGCAGAAGTCCAGACTGTCAAAGTGGCTCTGGCAAACTCTGTGTAGGCATTAGCACATTGTTCCATATGGGGATACCAGATGCGAAAGTAGCCAGTGCCCTGTTATGTCTGTAAAACTCCATGTTATGTTTCATTCATGATTAACTCGGACATCTGAAAAAGTACCAAAAGCAGTTGTACATTGTGTCATTTTGATGTCATTTTGCCTTCCTTATTGCCTTCTGTTCCCCTAAGTTATATTAACTTCATGAGACTGGATTGTCGTCCAACGTTTTGAGTTTGACAGCAGCTATTTGAATAAACCTAATGTGAAATCCATGGACCAGTAACATACTTTAAATCACTGCTTGGAACGTAATGTAGTTAGTGGTATATTCCATATGTAGTTATAAGCCATAAATGATTATCAAATGTCTTATTTAATAGTTGCAGCCTGGGAATGAGTGTAGCACCAGCAAAGTTACAATTTGTCAGCATGTTGAGAATTAAGTCAATAGCCCTTATGAATTCTGAAACTGTTTGCCCTATGTTCAGCCAACCTGTCAAAATTGGGTAAAATTGAGCGCATTATAAGCCTTAGGAGCATGCGGACTGCTGTTCCACTCATTGGAGATTTGTGGGGAGCGTCTTGTTCCATGTGGGGACACCCTGACACCAAACATAAGCTTGTAATCACCGCCTCGCTTCAGGCGCTATTCTGCAAAACATGATTAACTAGATCTTTCCACTCGCCTTTTGCTCGGTTTTCTGGCATTTTCTTCAAAACTATTTTTCGGTTTTGCGTGTGTGGCAAAGACGGGTATGAGTAACATTTTATGGAAAGAGCACCTCTCCCCGATTTCCATTGTAAACCTGCTTTTGATTTGGTGGGCCTTGTGACAACACGGAAAATTAATGGCAGATCTCAAGTGGCAATTAAACAACAGTTAGTGACAGATTGAGGTTGTCCTTTATTTTTCGGATTGCAACAAAACGCTAAACAGGACACAAAGTAATTTTACATTAAGGCAGAGTTCATATTTAACTATTGCTTAAAATGACGTAGAGATGCACAGCAAGAAACGTGGATAAAATGGCCAAGGTCGATGGTAAGGGCATTAAGAATAAACAAAAACACAAAGAAAACTATCGCAAAATGTGGATTTAGAAATGCTTAGGAATGTCCTCAGACTGTCATGTTTGTGAGTTGTCTTCACTGATCAAAACAGCACACAGAACAAAGGAGGAAAAACAATAACTACTTATAATATGTATACTGTAAACGCCTCTGTAACTTATGAAGATATGGTCCAAACTGGAACACTCTGTAGCATAATATTGAGAAAAAAGAAAATACGTTTAGACTAGTCCTTCACAGTGATTCCTCAGTCTGTTTCACCACTAGCTCTAATAAAAAGTACTTAATAATTTAACAAAGTGTACAGGTTGCACTCAACTACATAGAGTGATGGATTTTTAAAACAAATCAAAACAAAAGCCTGGAAGAACTGGATTAAAGAGACATCTGTTTTGATTATGACGAATCATTGACAATACTATTTGACAAGCTACGCATGTGCTGTAACCAACAAAATGGTTCAAGTTATAGGCACTACTCCATTAACCTGATTCAATCATGTACAGCTGGATCCTTCCAACCAAAAGCATTAATTCAGTCCAGATGTACACTAGGGGTTCGTTGGGTCAATTGCTATATCTCCTTTTTCACAAAGCGAGGCTTACACTTCATGTTTTCATTCATGTTTTTACAGAAAGTAGTGAACTGATGGTTTAAAAGGCGTGTGCAAACAGCAAAGTCCACTTGGCCAAACTCTCAACCGTAGTGTCTGTGGTGGTCTGTAGCCGTTGGGTCAAACTGAGGTGTGTCCTGTTCAGGGTATGGAGCAGTAGCCTCCGCACGCTCCTCCCTGGCTCTGCTCCTGCGCCCCCAGAGTCACCTTCTGCCCCTGGTGGTCACTCTCCCACAGGCCTGGAGTCTGCAGGATCTTCTCCACCAGCTCCTCAAAGGCACACTGGACTCCGTCTTTGGTCTTTGCACTGGCCTCTGAACAAAGAAAGGAGGGGCACCAAGATTTATGAGATCAGTGAAAGACTTTTCCAAAATGTTACAAAACAGAACAAAGATGAGACATATGCATGCTTGCAAACTCAAGACAGCCTTTCTCAATTGAAGGTTTTTTAAGATAACTTTATATGCACAAATATATGACATAGAGAATAGATAAGACTCCCAAAGGAAGACATTCTTGTAGTGGATTAATGCTATGACATCTTCGGGCCTGCCCTTTTTAAAGTCCCTCCAATTAGCCTTTTAAAATGGAAACTTTACAAAATACTAACCTAATTCTCAAGAGAGGACCAAGAGATGAGAATCAGGAACATGTGCGCCATGGACTCGATAAAGGAAAACCCACAAGATTTTAATCATCATGTACTTTTTGCAGAGATGCTGCATCTTTCAGCACAACGTTGAGGTTGAACATGCCAAAGTGGTGTAGAAAAACTACAAAGTATGACTATATATAGTTGTTTGTGATGCAATGTCTTGACCCTCCGCAGCTGTACAATTAGGTTTCTGCAGTTAGACAACTACATCCAGAGGGTCATAACATCCTTCAGAAAACCTTGCATCAAAAGTTATACTTACCAATAAACAGCATGGAGTGTTTTCTTGCAAATTTCAGTCCTTCATTTCTGTCAACTTCATGATCCTCCTACAAACAGAATCACAGTTTATAACAGCAGGATACCATGCACTTGATAGTTGTTGTCTTCTAAATGTATAAAACAAATAAAGTTCTAGTACTTTAAACTTAAAATACTACCATCTTACTCTGTCAATTTTGTTCCCAACAAGCATTTTTACAATGTCATTCCGTGTTGTGTAAGTCTCCAGTTCATTCAGCCAGTTGTCAAGTTTTGTAAAAGTGTCCCGCTTGGTAACATCATACACTGTCCAAAACAAAAGAATAAAAATGGTGATCAACAATGTTTTAGAACACAATTGCCCAAACTTAATTCACAAGGTGTACCTAAAATGACGCCTTGAGCACCACGGTAGTAACTGGGCGTCAGGGTTCGAAATCTCTCCTGTCCAGCCGTGTCCTGGTAAAGACAAGAAACTATTAATTTACAAAAAAACATAATCTAATTGCATAAGTGCAAAGTTGTTGTTGTTTTTAAATAATATCTTAGGCATCACTAATATGACAGGGACATGTTATGACAGTGTAGCTAGTGGAACCAGTTTTAATGAACGATGTCGCCCCCGTCTGGACAAAACGTATTCTACATCATATGTATACACAAAACAAAAACTTAGCACACATTGGCCTCTGCTTACCCATATGGCAAGTTTTGCTCGGTTCCCATCTACGGCAATAGTCTTTACTTTGAAGTCCACACCTGCGCAGAGTGAGAGGTGAAAAGGTGCTCAGCTGTGTCTGTGTGTAATGTGGACAATATTGTTGTGAACACAATACAAACCTATTGTGGCAGACTGCTCGGGATCAAAAGTATCATCTGTGAACCTCAGGAGGAGACTTTAAAAAGACAATAAAAGACAGATACGTCGTGTTTAGCTATATAGCACGGATGCGGTTTTCCAAGATGACACCACAATAACAACACAACAACAATGGCCTTAACATATCAAGTTAAAGTGAACACTTTGTACTCAGTTGTACATTAAATGTTACTCCTAGTGACCTTCAATACTAACCATGTGGCTAGCTATGTTGGAGAAAAGTACAGAAATGGTACTTTAAACCTCGGCATCTAAGCAGTAATAAACTTACATAACAAAACAGAATGTCAACATCCACTACAGGCTAGCGTTAGCAAAGTACTTAGTAGTCCGCTGCAAAGAGGCACAAACCTGGACTTTCCGACCCCACTTTCACCGATTATCAATAATTTCAGGGTCGTTATCACATCTTCATCCATATCTGTATAATAGCTAGCGCGATGTTTATCTTATGGACGCCTCAAAATATATATTTGACTTGTTTTACGGTTTAAAGCAGCTAGCGGGTTCGGCTGACAATTTGCTGCTCGCTCGGCGCAACTTCCGGACTTAGCATGACGTCATCAATAAGTAAAGTTGTGCAGTTTGTCCAAATTTGCACAGAGTAAACCTCATGGACGTCACTTATGAAATAACCATAACCATAAAATATATAACAAACCAAAAGGCTGTCAAAATATACAGTTCATTTCATAAATATCTATGAATCCATCCTGGTCTGTTTTTTTTGTTTGTTTTTTTTTCTTGTTTGGTTGTTTGTTTGTTTTCTGTTTTGTTTTATCCTGTGCAACTTTATCTGTGAATTAACTGCACTTCATGCGGTATGTTCATGTGCAGGTATTCTGTATTTACAATGTATGTTATGTATGTAAAAAAAAAAAAAAAAGAAAAAAAATGATAAA
>OMNZ01030659.1:22630-48787 GCA_900303255.1 Lesueurigobius sanzi
AAAAAAGTGATGACAATATACTTTATTATGTTTTTTTTGCCTATATTTGAGACCGAATCAATATAACCAAGGCAACCTAAATGAAGCAAGCACACACAGAGCAGCAGGATGTGTGTTACCCCAACAATAGTAACACTTGAGGGTAAATAGGAGAACACTGTTGGATTCAGGTGGAGTAGTGGTCCATAACACACCAATTGCATATGAGTGAACTAGTCCCCATCTGTTCAGTCAGACTCTGTAATTATGCAAATGTAAACTCAAGAGGGAACTCCTCATAAAAGGCAGGTAAATGAGTGCCTGCAGTCAGTCTAGTTCTGTGATCAGCTTCAGTAAAGGTAGATTCTTTACCCAAGTCTACAGCAATGGGCATCTTCCACACAGATTGCATTGAGAGACATCTAAGGACAGCTTTTACATCTTTGGGTTATTTAGTTGGCTCTTATCCTTGGTGGTTCTTTTTCACTCCACTCCTCCTCTCTACTGGTCTTGGCAGTGGCTTTTACTTTCTCAAAGCTCGGACGTCCAACAATATTGAAGAGCAGTTTACACCTGTTAATGGACCTGCCAAGATGGAACGGAAATACATACAAGATACCTTTCCAGGAAATGGCACATTGTTTTCTAGCTCAAGGCTGGCCACAGATGGGACCTATGCTACTCTCATCGCTGCAAGTCCTGGCAATATTTTGTCAGTAGAGTCACTGCAGAAAGTGATTGAGTTGGACTTTCAAATCAAAAGTATGAAAGTGCATGTGGCTAATACCACATTTGAATATTCTGATGTCTGTGCTCTTGTGAATGGGCACTGCAGCTCTAATAGCATCCTAGACATTATAAATTACAATGCACATAACATAGATTCAGTTAATCTGACTTTCCCATGGCATTATTCTGGATATGGAGGCCTTCCATTGTTTACAAATCTGGGAAATGTAAAATTAAAGAACAGTAGCTCAGTAGTGGACAGTGCTGAAGCCGTACAACTGTTTTACTACTTAGAAACTGACAAATCAAAAACTGACATTTGGCTGGAACGCTTCCTAAGTTTATTAGCGAATCAGTCTACCTCTCTTCAGGTAAGCTTTTTCCTTTTCTTTCATCAAACACTTTCTGTTGTGTTTTTTATATAACCCATTGAAATGTTCCAGGTGTCCTACTCCACCTCAATGTCAATGCAGTGGGAGTTTGAAAAATCCCCAGATTCAGTTGTTTTCCTGTTCTCCATCACTTACACTATTGCAATCATCTTTTCAATTGCATCGTGCTGGAGGTAAATATTAGCAGTTTATGGTCTATATACAATCTAATTACGAGTATCTCATTGTTTTTTTGTTGATTGTAGGTTGGACAATGTCAGGACAAAGGTGTGGGTGGCCCTCTGTGGGGTGCTCTCCACTGGCCTGGCCGTCCTGAGTGGGTTTGGTGCGCTTCTGTTGCTGGAACAACCTTTTGTGATGACGGCGGCATCATGTCCTTTCATGTTACTAGGTATGTTGGATATTTAATCTGGTATTTTATTGTTTTTGTTTTTTCTGACATGTAACACAATAGAGCTCATTATGAAATAGTTTGTCACTTTCCTTCAGTGGAAAAAAGTAGGCGAGCCTATTTTCAATTCAATTTATTTTGTATAGCCCAAAATCACAACAAAGTCACCTCGCAGGGCTTCACAAGAAAAAGACAATGAGTGAATATTAATTGTCCTGGGGCATCCCCTGTTCTTAGGCCCTCCTTCTCGGCAAGGAAAAACTCCAAAAACCCATTGGGACAAATGAAGAAACCTCAGGGAGATCCAACTACTCAACACTCACTGGTGACTTGGTGCAGCTCATCCTTAGAAAACAGCAGCTTCATGTGTTTCAGAAGTCATTTGAATTTGTTCATGAAATAGGGCCTCACTGTGTTTCCTTCATTCCAGTTGATATGGTATGGGTTTTAAACTTGAAGTGTAAAGTTCTACCTACAGTAATTTGGGCCAATTCAGCAGGACTCCTGAGGTCCAACTAACATCCTTGCTTTGTTTCATCCTCTACTACTGGCTCCAATAACTTTTTTCCACAATGACTGCAATCATACTGAATTAAACTACTCTTTCCTCCCTCTTTCCTCTGCAGGTATTGGCCTTGACGACATGTTCATCCTGATCTCCTGTTGGCAGAGGACTCGTGTCTTGGACAATGTTGCCGAGCGCTTATCCCAAACCTACAGTGAAGCCGCGGTCTCCATCACCATCACCTCCCTCACAGACACGCTGGCTCTGCTCCTGGGCTACACCTCCCCGTTTGGCTCAGTCCAGTCCTTCTGCCTCTACTCCGGGGTCTCGGTTGTCTTTTGCTACCTGTACAGCGTCACGTTTTTAGGAGCATGCATGGCTTTGAATGGCCACAGAGAAGCAGGGAGTAGACACTGGTTTACTTGTATGAAAGTGCCTGAAGATCTGCCTCCAAGCAATTCAAAAGTGTTCAGCATTTGCTGCATTGGCGGTGGTTATGATCGCATGACCGAAAAGGAACAAGGAGAGCCAATGAGTGCTTTTTTTGAGAAATTTTATGGCCCATTTTTGACCCACAAGTCAGTAAAAGTATTTGTTTTTGTCATCTACTCTGGCTATTTAGCGGTTAGTCTTTGTGGCTGCCTTACAATTAAAGAAGGATTAGACTTAAGGAATCTGGCATTAGACGACTCTTACATTGTAGACTTCCACCAAAGCCAAAAGCAGTATTTTTCCGAATATAGCTGTGACGTCATGGTAGCAGTAAAGCAGCCTTTTCCATACTGGAAGGAAGATGAATTTGAAAATCTTAACTCCTGCATTGTGACATTTGAGGATCTTCATTATGTCAATAGCACTCAGGCGTGGTTCCTTGCATTTCAACAGTACGCAAATGAAACTAGTCTCAACATAAGCACGCAAGAGTCTTTTAAAGGCAGCTTAAGTAAATATTTGCAGCTGTATCCCGTGTTTAGGCAAGACATCAACCTGACAGGAGACAACGACATTCAAGCATCTCGATTTTTCATACAAACTCTAGACAGAACCGTGGTGAAAGACGCAATGGTCGGACTGAGGAAGGCGGCAAATGAATGTCCACTTGAGCTACTGGTCTACCACCCAGCCTTCATCTATTACGACCAGTACACAGTGGTAACAGACACCGCCATTCAAACCATAACCATTGCCGTCGTAGCAATGCTGGCCATCTCACTCATCCTGATCCCTAACCCCATTTGCTGCGTGTGGGTGGCGTTTGCCATTTGCTCAGTCGTAGTTGGCGTGGCTGGCTTTATGTCTTTGTGGGGCGTTAGTCTGGACTCCATTTCTCTAATTAACATAGTCATGTGCATTGGATTTTCCGTGGACTTTTCTGCACACATCACTCATGCCTTTGTCTCCAGTTCTAAGTCGGACGCTAATAAGAAAGCCATTGACTCTTTGGCCAATTTAGGTTATCCAATATTACAAGGAGCATTGTCCACCATCTTAGGAGTGCTTGTGCTGTCTGTGTCGGAGAGTTATATTTTCAGGACCTTCTTTAAGATGGTGTTTCTTGTGATAATGTTTGGTCTAGTGCATGGTTTAATGTTCATACCTGTGTGTCTAAGTCTTTTGGGGGGATTTGGAAAAAATACTACATAAAGAAAAAGATACAAAGATCTTAGATTGGGGAAAAAAAGAAAGAAAAGATTGTTACTCCTCTTTGTATTTTCAGTCAAATAAACTGAACTTTTAAAATTATTTGTCACTTTTATCGTCCCAAAGAATCAAGGCATTTACTCCTGAATTAACAGATAATGATTTTTTATTTACACTCAACCCAGCTCAAATATGATCATTAAAAATAACAAATTGGTCGAAGCATAACAGCCACTTCCTGCGTCCAAATAAAAAACACATTTCATATATGTATCAGGGATATTCTTTCCCCCTTTCAAATGTCCCAAACAAGATATGACAAGTATATTTGGGACATCATTAAAATGAAACCAGGATGAAGATAAAGCAAAACAGCTCTACTGAATGTGAAGGAACATCGATTTCTATTCTACATGACCCAAAGCCACATCATTGAGGAGTTTTAAAACAGCTTTGTCACATCTTAATTACAAATTTGTATATATCACGCTTTGACTCTGAGCAATATTTTACATTATCTGTACACACATCAATAAAATATACTATTGACATTAGAGTGCATAAGTGCATTTACACAAATCAAGCCATGAATCCCTTTTGTGGCAACTTAAAGTACACACAAAACACAGCTACGTTTTAGGCAAGATGGATAACTGGACATATTTCCTTGACAACTAATAAGAAAGACGCCGTGTCAATATAAGCGCAGACAGAACAAGTCACAGCTGAACTTCACAAACCCCAAAGTTGAGGCTGCGTTGTTTGTGAAGAATATTTAATGTACATTCACGGTTTTCTAACACTCAGTAAGTGACCTGAGAAAGGCAAAGAAAAATATCCTCTACAATGAAAGTACTTAAGTGTCTGTGCGTTGGCGTGAGTCGTTTTTGCCAATTCCTATGGTATTGCCGTGTTTCATACTGTCCCGTCAGTGGAGTCTGGTCTTATCTGCTTTCGAGAGTCTTGCCCTCCAGGACCATCTTAATCTCTTTGGCGTCCAGAGTCTCGTACATGAGCAGGGCGTCCGCAAGGCTTTTGTGCTCTTTACCGCGGGCCTTCAGGAGGGCTTTGGCTCGTTCGTAAGACTCCTGATGACGCACAATACTTTAGTACAGTCGTTTGTCATGTTTCATGAAAACTGTATCAAATTTAAATAAAGGTCACAAACCTTCAGAAGCAGCCGGATCTCATGCTCCACAGCGGCCTGCGTCTCTGGGCTTTGGGCTGTCATGTCACTATAGGTCATCACACCCAACTGATAAAAAGGCAGAAAAACAATATATACAGTATATAAATCATAATTAGTATAAATAATCATACATATAGACCCTTTCATTGTTTGTAAACATTTGGGGCTTATCTGGAGGCGGGAAGCTAAATTCCTATATATTTCCTTTGTAGCTGTTATCATAGTAAAGATAAACAAATGTCTAAAGATTAGATAAAACCTTATTTTATCATCTCAAATGTCATTCCTCTTGTTCTTGCGCCTTAAGTCACAACAGGACATTTTTTTGCACTTATAATCGCTAGTTTTAGTTTAATCTTATTTCTCTTACTCACTTCCTGCCTCCAGTTGATGTCGCTGATGATGGAAGCAGTGAAAGGATCTATACGGATTAATATAACTTTTAATTTGTAGATGCTAACCTTGTCGCACATTCCATATCTGGTCACCATCATCTTTGCAAGCCTGGTGGCAGTGTCAAAGTCACTAGATGCTCCTGCAATAAAGCCTTTTTTTATCAGATTGATTATGGCGCTTTGTACATTTTATTCTTTGAAGAGGTTTTACCTGTTGTAATGTTGTCTGGCCCAAACTGTATCTCCTCTGCCACTCGGCCGCCCATGCTTACATCCATCTGGGCCAACAGCTGGGAGCGGGTCTCACTCCAGCGGTCATTCTCAGGAAGCATGGACACCTAAATTAAACCAGATTAAAAACAATAAAGGTGTTGTTTATGTAATTATAATTGTACATTTTTGTGAGAGTAGGATTATCTTACATGCCCCAGGCTCGGACCTCTTGGCATGATGGTAGCTTTATTGATAGGCATTGCATCTTTGGTGTAATACGCTACAATAGCATGACCGGACTCATGATATGCAGTGATTTCCTTATTCCTCTTGTCAATTTCCGCACTCCTCCTTTCAGGTCCTACATATAACATACATAGATATACAATACATATACATACTGTATATGAAACTTGTATGGTGGCCACATAATGTTAAGAGACTAAGTAGCTCACCCATGAGAATTTTGTCTTTCGCAAACTCCAGCTCTTTCATTGTAACCATGTCTTTCTCATCGACTGCTGCCTTCAGGGCGGCCTGGTTCACTAGATTTTCCAGGTCAGCACCTGAGAAGCCCACTGTGCCTCTGGCAATAATACTGGCTTCAATGGCTGTGAAAACAAAACAATACATTCTATGTACTGCAAAAATACAATAAAAGGAGTAGCTTTGTTCTGTACCTGGGTCCACTTTAATCTTTTTGAGATACCAGTTGAGGATCTCTGTGCGACCTTTGACATCTGGTTTGGGAACGGTCACCTGCATATCAAAGCGTCCTGGTCGGATCAAAGCACTAAAATAAAAAATTAAAAGTTCTTGGTCATTTTAACAATAGTTAAAGACAAAAAGAAGAAATAGAATAATTTATATGATTTGGAAAAACTTACTTATCCAAAGCTTCAGGAAAGTTTGTAGCTCCAATGATAATCACACCTTCATTTGTTTTGAACCTTCAATAACAAGTATAATTTTGCATTAGTAAAAAGTGACAGCAATGTACACAGTAAAGTTTTGTAAAATACCCATCCATCTCAGCAAGGAGTTGGTTGATTGTCTGTCTGGAGTAAGGGTGCATTGGAGACTCAATCCTTTTTCCACCAACACTGTCCAGCTCATCGATAAAGATCACACAGGGTGCATTAGCTTTGGCCTCCCCTTGAAATAAATATCCAATTAGCTTCAGAGTTTAACAAACTCTCCTATTATAAGAAAAGTAAATACACACTGAAAAGATTTCTGATGCGACTGGCTCCAACTCCAACAAACATTTCATCAAATTCAGATCCAGAGGCATAATAGAAAGGTACATCTGCCTCTCCTGCCACTGCTCTGGCCAAGAGAGTCTTTCCTGTCCCTGGGGGTCCCACGAGCAGCACGCCTAAAGGCAAACCAGAACAAACAGAGTTAAACACAATTGTTCCATGTAACTACTATTGAGTTAATTGTCAGCCAGCCCCACCTTTAGGTAGCTTTCCTCCCAGGACGGTGAACTTCTGTGGGTTTTTCAGGAATTCTACCACTTCCTGTAGTTCGTTTTTGGCTTCCTCCACACCTTTGACGTGCTCAAAGGTCACATTTTTCATCTGCACTGGGTCCACAGCAGAATCTAGGCCTGATGTGGTTCGGAACCGCACTGCGCACAATGGTTAGATTACAGTTCGAAATCACACAGCATAACAATACTACTGGACGGGTTTGTTTTTTTAACAAATAAAAAGACACAAAATGAAAGGAGCTTTTACCCGATAAAAATGGTGTCTTAGAGATGCCATAGATCCCAATAAGAAGCAGCACCAGTAAGATGAGACGAGTCCTCCTCAAAGAATCTATAGATTTAAATTTAAATTAGTAATTAGACAAATGACTATGACAACACAAGTAGTTGCAGAATAAAGAGGAGCAGCTTGACGGTTTATACAGCATAAGAACTACTGCAGCCAACCTTGGGTCCGCTGTGTTAGGGCTTGTGCTTTGAGGAACCCTTCAGCAAACCCCCTTTTGAAAGAATCCTGCTGCCCATCCGGGATGCTCTTGTTCTTTAACAGACTGTCCAGACTGTCCACATCTACCCCTTTGTCCCGAGTTAGAAAACCCTGCGGAACAATACAAGCATACCTTTAAGAAATCCTATTTTTGGAATTATTGTTTTAGTATTGTTTGGGTATGGGGAGGTCTGACCTTCATAAAGGAAGGGGTAAATCCCTCTGGCTCAACGGGTCGGTCAAAACCTGACTGCTGGCGCCTGGTTTTACTCCTTAAGGTCTTAAAGCCTCTGGTTTGAACCCATACTACAACAAAACAACTATTTAGTACAGACACTTCACAGTACACACAATATTGTTATTAGCGTGTTACCCGGGCAGGCCTGAAGCTCTGAGACCGACTGAAAAAGAGAGGAATGCGACTTTGCAAAAAATGGCTTGATTCCGGGAACGTGTGGGAAGCCTGGTGAGAGATGAGTCATGGACAACTGACATCGAGGTGAATTCAAGACTAGAACTAATCTTTCTGATAAAATACTGCACTTACCATTTTTATTGTGGTAAAAGGTATGTGTCGAGAGATGAGAGGTCCTCCATTGACTGTTACTCATGTGAGCGGAAGACATTTCCTTGGGATTTAGACCTGGAAAGACTTCGTTCATCAACTCATCCAGCTGCTGCTTGCCAAGATCTGACAACCCCAAGTCACGCAGGTTCCACATTTGCTGTTAAAAAAGAAAAGAAAATGGTGTTAATGTA
The DNA here is from genome assembly GCA_900303255.1 of Lesueurigobius sanzi. Lineage (NCBI taxonomy): Eukaryota > Metazoa > Chordata > Actinopteri > Gobiiformes > Gobiidae > Lesueurigobius > Lesueurigobius sanzi. The sequence continues at coordinate 30,806 of OMNZ01030659.1, forward strand.
AAAAAAAAAGAAATATTACAGATATTGTATAACTGCATTAAGTAAGTACTTGTGTGTGGAGTTGTTCGGAGTCCGGAACACGCTCTTTGTTCTGTGTTGATTTACATGTTGCAGATGTGTGAGAGCCCACTGAGCCCTTCAAAGACTGGAGGACATTTATCAGGTGGCTGAGGGGCACAGTCACCTGAGAAAATACAGCTGGATGTGAAATGCACAACAGGAAAAAAAAGGAAGAAAAAACACAACAGACATGTACAGTATATTTAATTATATACGAGATGGATACGACTTGATGCTTTAAGTCACTGGCGCAGCAAACAAACAAATTAACACTAGCTAGAGGTTACACACAACAGTCTTATCTAAAAAGACAAAAATCTAAATTAAGTGCTGTTTGTGAATCATGCAAAGTATCTGCTATCCTGTTTTGTTACCCATTCTCCACGCATATCAGCACCAAATATGTGTAAAGATACATAATGAAGCTGCAAATAAAACCACAACAACAACGTAGCAGATCCCGAACAGGGCCTTGGTTTAGCCACTTACCTGCGGCTGAACGGACGTAGACAAAGAAAACATAACGACTCGTGGAGATAATAAGGTGTTTCTTGTCGTTTAAATGTATTGATTTGGTTTATTCCATCTTTGTAAAGGTGATAAAACAGGTAACGTGAACTTGAAGAGAAATTACTCCAACAGCTGACACAACCCGGAAATAACACCGACGTCAACACTGGCCTCGCAGTGAAATGTGTCCCCCGTTTTAGCGGATGATGTATTTTCGTTCCGGTCTACTGATGAATAAAATAAAAATAAAATAATTTATCTATCTTTAATTATTTGACTGTACCCGCAGCTGATCGAATAAAATATTACATAAATGAAAAATATGACGTTGGGCTCTTAATGGTTTATTGCCTCTTACTAAATAACTTACAATGAAAAAATAAATAAATGTTTGATTATACATTGCATTAAACCAACATAGTATACAATACACATACATTTTATGTAAGCTTTCAAATGGAAAATATAGTTTTAAAAAAGTGGGTCACAGCGACTATATCTCCTACAATATGCATTCAGTTTGAATTGCCCTTTACATTGGTTTATCTTGTGAACTCCTAAAAAGTCATTGACTACATGTTCTAACAGACTGTATTCATCTATTTTTACATTATTGTTCTGCATGCTATACTTGTCTTTCACAACGTTAAATCTTGTGAACACAGACCCTATTTCTGTGTCCACATTTCAGTCTTTGAAACCTTTAACAATATTGCAAATGCATCCTGGAAACATTACCCTGTATATGTTGTTGCTTTTAAAATGTTTGCTCAACATCACGTAATTCTCCTGTAAAAAAAAATATATACATATTATTATTATTACAGTATTCAAGTTATTATTGGTGGAAAGTAACATATCTATAAATAATTGAGTTGATACAAACCTCACCTCCTCTTTCTTCGTAAGTACAATTGAACCAGCCAATGTGCAAACACTGGCCAGAATACAGTGAAAAACACAGCAATTGGAGATGTCTTTGAAGGCCACCAAGATGCTCTGATGAACTATTAAAGAAGAAAGATACAGTATATGTAAAATAAATATTTGCATGATTCATAACCAAAATATTCATATTTAACATACCTGGAAGGCAGTAGCCAGGGGATATTGATTTGGTGAAGGTGATCGTGGCTGAAATGGGGAAAATATTTAAAAAAAACATTGCACAGCCATTATAGAAAGATATCAGTAAACCATCTTGAGTTTTACCTGTGATGTTGTGAGGACCTCTAGAGTCTGCAGTCTGTATAGCACACTGTCCATGTCATGCTGAAGTCTGAGCAGAGCTGTAGCAATCTGTTCATTGATGTTTTCCCTGGAACGACAAAGAGACTGCGGCCTTTGTGACCCACAACGACAAGCTGCAATGACGTTAAGCCCGAAAGAGGAGCCACAGTGCGATCCAGTGCCTGAAACAGCAATAGATTTATACAACTGAAGTACTATCATAACAATTAACCATGGCTGAAAAAATCTATTTAATTAATAAACTAAAATAAAATAAAAAAACATTTTTCACCTGTCACTGTTCTTGACATAGCGCTTTTGTATTCAGCTGTTCCCATCCCATCCACTAGATGAGATTCATTTGTACAGTGTAGTGCAGAGACAGTGTCCAACCATGGGTCACTGCATCTTTCATGTGATTGTCTTTTTGATGTAGGTACACCCTTTTGGAAAATAAATAAATATATTGTCAAATAATCAATAAACAAATATATACATTCTCTATCAATAAAACTTCTCTTTTTTCTACAGTGCAATGCAAGAATGATCCTGTACCTCGTTCATTGCAAGGTGCTCCATTGAATCACAGAATTCTTCATTGTCTGAATCTGGAGCTCTAACATTTTTCCCAACAGTCACACCTGTATAAAACATCAACTATTATCCAAAAACTACTGTGTATGAATATGTAATACTAATTTATCATGTATGATCATACCGTGCAGGTGCCCCTTGAAATGCATATAAGCATTATATAGAACCACTGGCTCTACTGAACATGCCAGCTCCTCTTCTTCCACTTCGCTGTTGAGAGAGCTGTGCGTCCCATTGGTGAAAGAGGACACACTTGGTTCCATGCTGCTGCAGTTTGAACCCTGATTGTCCAGTCTCCACCTCCTGTTCTCAGCCTTCAGCTGCATTGGGTCAGGATTCCAGGCTTAAACATACACATGTTCAGACATAGATCATAAGAATGCATTTGAAATAAGATAAGAGTATGTTTTTAATTTAACATTTAGCTATAGATTCTAGTTTTAATCGAGAAATATCCTACAAGTGACAATTGGTTTTATATTGTATTATTCAAATTGCATGACTTCATGGTTTTACCACTTGAATCAGGTCAAAATTAGTCAGCTCTGCAAGGTGGCTGAGCGGACCCTTAGTAGGGTGAGGAGTTCACCCTTAGAGATAAGGTGCGGCGTTCACCCTTAGGGTGAGTAGTTCAGATACCTGGAAAGACCTCTGAGTAGAGCTGTTGAGAGGAGCTTTGATCTTCTTTTTAGTCCTTTCCTTTCCACTCCATTTTTGTCTTTATTTTAATCTTTATGAATTACTTTCAATGTATTTAATGCATAAATTTAGTCAGCAAACAATATTACACTGGGAAATGAACACTGATCTACTGGCTATCACAACACATTAAAGGCACCAAACCCAGCTAACTTATACCTTGTTCCTCCGTTTCCTCTTCCTCCATGTTTTCATTATCAGAATTATCATCCTCACCGTATTCACAACGGTAGCCCTTTGACTCCTCACTATCCACGCTTACGCAAGCAAAACTGTCATCTTTTTCTGTTTCCTGAAGATTTTGTATATCATCCCAAAGATCTCCATAGCCTGAATAGTGTGGAAAGCACTTGTGTAAGTTATAATTAGCTTAGAATATTGTTATTAGCAACAAAGCACAAAATGGAAACATCACACTTAAAATGATTGCCAATTATAATGCACTTATCTGATGAAAAGTTGAAATCACAGAACACTGACTTGCCTTGAATGGTCGGTTTCATAGGTTGCTCATCTAACAACAAAACGAAATATAAAAGATCACTGGATATCGAGATCTAGCTGCGTTTCCTACAGCCTACTTGATGTTTGATCTATCTATCGAAGCCCTCTTCTGTACCTGTGTGATTTGCAAATGGTCTTGTAAAAGGTCTCTTGGCCAGTTTATTATCCTCAGCATCTTCGTCATTGCTTTCCACCTCTGTGTAGAAGTTACCAAGCTTTTGCACCAAGTCAGTCACTTCACTGGATATTGGGATGGCCTCCAAGATCTAGAAGAAAATAACACAAAAGCTTGTTAAATGACCTACATATAAAAAAAGAAAATGGTTTTATTATATGAATTGTATCCATAGCCAAAAATTTATTTAATATTCAACATGCAATGGGCTTTCAATTTTGTGAATGGACCAACCAGCTGGATGTCTTCAACATAATTTTTCATCGCTTCTTCCCTTGTCATATTCCCCAAAGCACTCCATGCATCCCTGGAAACACAAACACTTGGCTCAAACACATGCAGTGTTATTATTACGCTATAAGTCATGTATTAACCCATAGTTAAATGTTACCATTTAGCTTTGCCTCTTGTGTCCCAGAAGCCTGTTGGCCGAGGCATGTCGCAGGGCCCTAATGTAGCCTGCTTGTAATAACTATAGAACATTAACATCATGTCGTCTGAGGGTTGGAAGGGGCCTGAAAAAAATGAAATGTGACAAGTAAAGGTCCAGAATCTAAATTCTCACTATTGTTCACTATTATACAATAAGCAGCATGTTCTATAATATGATGCAATAAAGTGGCTATGGGTGCTTTTAGGTTACACTCAAAATAGTTATGTAAAAAGCATATTAATATTCAGCTAAATCACCAATAAAAACCTTGATCAGAGGATACATACAACACTTTTAACTCCAGTTCTCAGACTGTCTTACACATAGCCTGTGGCTTGATTATCCTTATAGCAGCTTTATCATTACAGGGTCAGCCAAGAGATTTTGAAGAGCTCTTCACGGCTGCATGTAGGTCAATCAGAGTCTGTTTACTCACCAACAAACCTGACCAGGTCTAGACGGACTGACTTACCATCCTCTGGCAAAGTCCAGATCACTTTTACTGCAGCATCAAATTGTTCCTCCAGGCTGTATTCATCCTCCTCTTCTGGTGTCATGTTCATTTCCAACAAGGATGTCAAAAGGCAAGAATTTAAATTAGGCATAAATAATGCTGCAAGGGAATTTCATCCAATAAACGGTCTTCTTTCTGATCAACGAGGTTTGCTTGTAAATTCAAGTTGTAGCATTTCCTTTGAGACAGTCAATGAAAAGATCCGTCAACATGGTTTAGATGTAATTGAAATAGCATCTTGACAGAAATTTAACACAGGCCATTTTCTTACAACAAATATTTTAAGTTAATTATCCAGCGTCTCTCTGCAATGTACCTGCAAGCCAATCTGGCTTCTGGTCAAGGAGACGGTGAACCACGGCTTGTTCTGGTTTGGGAAATGTAGTTTTTTCGGTTCAACCCGTGGGACAGGCAGGTTGAAGCTACGTTGCAATTCTCCTCCAATTCCCATAAACGCTTTGGAGCGGAGGATTTAAACCGAGGTGGCTTATGGGTATTGTAGTATTGTACTAGATTTCTGCAGCGAAGACTTCAGATTTATTTGTTATTTATTTTGTAAAAATCCAAATTAGATTTACTCGCACCATTTTTACACCAAATTAATGAAGGCGTGGCATGAATATAAGTCTAGACAGTTAGTCAGAAATATTATAGTATACTGTATGTAAAATGCTTGGGGTTAATGTTGTATTTTGGTCACATGCCCCTAGAATATTCATATTTTAACAATATTTACCGCAATGCACTGAGGTTGTGACATGATTTGTTAATTAGTCTTTGAGCCAATCAGCGGCCCGTGTTTGGACGTACATTGGTCACGGGCTGTGGTGGAGGCCTACCGCCCCACAAAGCCGGGCGGGGGAGCCCCTTTCACAGCTACCAGCACAGCAGCATCACCGCCTCGCTCCGCTGAGAAGGACAGAGAGGAGAGAAATGCGAAGGGATGTAAGATGGCAGAGCTACAAATGCTATTAGATGAGGAAATCCCTGCTGGGAAACGGGCGCTTGTGGAGAGCTACCAGAACCTTTCCCGTGTCGCGGAATACTGCGAAAACAATTATGTTCAGGTAAGAAGAGCGGAGATTTGCTTCACGGTGTGGCCGCTATCTGCCGTCGTGTCTGCGGAATGAAACCACGGGCAGGAAGCGCTGGTCGGACCGAAACACACATCCCATAAACCGCTGTTTCCCGCTGAAAAACCACTCTGTACAGCGGCAGTGCTGCTTTTAGCGGGTTATGTGGAGGTTAAGTGCTTGGCCCGACGGTCCAGAGCCGCGGTAGCCGTCATAAGCTACACTCCTCGGGTTGAATAGCCTCTGGGAGCGTTTAGAGGGTGTGTCGTGCTACGGCCAAGAGGTTTGACAATGACTCGATCCGTGCTGTGAGATGGCTGTGACAGTGCAAAATGATTCATTCAGACTATTAAAACACTCAGATAGAGATTGCATTGGGAAATGAAATGACATCCTTTAGTAGCAGCTGCAAGAGAAGGATGGCTGCTACTACCTAACCATTGAGCTGCAATGTTGTCACACATGTCAACGACTCCTTTGCTCCTACTAACGTAGTAAGGCTTTGGTAGCAGGAATCCTACCTGTGAATTCTTCCCTCTTTATAAATGGTTCCCTTGTGATAAAGTATAGATCAACGCCTGCCCATGTTCAGACAACACAATACTATGTCCATGTAATGTGTGTCGTTTACATTGTGGTTGATGGAAGTGCATCTTGTATCAGGGTTCCCACTCTACCTGGAAAACCTGGAAAACCTGGAAAACTACCCACCGTTTTTCTAGTCATGGAAACCACATGGAAAATAATAGTGCTTGCGATATGTGATACAGGCATGTAATATCACGATAACGATATTATAGATAAACCGTTCAATTCAGACACATGTAATATCTCCAAAAACACTAAATCAGAACTAAACCAAGGCCAAAAAATTAACTAAATTAGGAAACTTGTGACTAAAACTGAACTTCTATAAGTTCCCTGCATGTTTGGTTTTAGAGAGTGTTGAATCTAAGTCAGATGGAAGACTTAAGTGAATTTGCGATATTTTGTGGCTTCTTGCGATACGGATATTGCATCACCGAATATTGCGATACGATGTGTTTTGTGATATATTGTGCAGCCCTTTGAAAATAACAAAAAATGAGAAATGTTCTGGAAAAACATATTTTGAAATAAATTTACTTTGCCCACCACGCCAGAGCTCATTCTGATCCAGAACACCAGAAAAATGATCTTCTATTTCAAAATGTTCCCAGGGGAGGACTCCCGAACCCCCCATTTGACCATGTTCCCAAGAAAACATATGCTTTACATGTCTAAGTTCGAATCTCTTCAGACCAAAAGACTATTTTTGCACAATTGAATGGAAATATCCTGGAAATGAGCTGGAAAAGAATTTCAAGTAAAAAGTGGGAACCCTGTGTATGTTATATCACATTGATATCGCTACACCTTTGTACATTTGTGTGGTCTAAAATTAATTCAAATTTAGGTTTATCCTTATGAATGTTGAACGATCATTTACAAAGCAGATTCAGTCGATGGTTTTGAATGAGTGCTATAGTCATTGTCACTTTCATTTGAGCTCACACATCATCATACAAACATGACACTTTCTGAACTTACCACAGTATGTTCAAGAGTCAACAGATAAATATAGAGGTGGAAGGAAGCTCATACTGCAGATGTTCCTGTTTATGGGTAATATCTCTGTAATTACTGCCTATCCACATCAAACAACAACTTTATCTCTTTCTCTGTCAACAAAAATGAACTTTTCACGTTAGCGTCAAAATGAAGTGGTATTATTAAGCCAGGTAGGTAGGTGTTATTGTTGTGTGTTAAAAATAAACAAACGAAAACAACTAAAACAGGCAGACACCATCCCAATCTGTATGTGACGAACAGATGAAAGGCAAATTCAGGTTTGTTTGAAAGGTAATGCCAAGTCTCTTTCTGAGGCTTTAGTTTTCGATCTGTAGGTGCCAATGATCCATTCTAAAACTATGCTGATTCTGACCTCACCATGTCCCTTTGAGAGTCACATGATACGTTTCCTCACATCATGACTCATAGGGTCCATTCTTTGCCAATATACGGACCAGTGTTCAAACTGATATTACACAAAAGGCATTTCCAATAAGGCCAAGACTCAAGTTCTCTTTGAATATATAAAGGGCATGCAGTACCTTAAGTAATAATGGGTAATAACAAGAGAATGACAACCATTGATGGAGGTGTTTTCATTTTGTCATCCAGCTGTGTGTTTAGTAGCTGCAGGATTCTGAATACATTCATACATTTTCAAGCATCAACTCCCAAGTCCTTAGATTGTGTCAGGTCTAGGGTTGTCAAAAAAAATCGATGTCTCAATACTAAAGCTGGTATCGAGAGGAGATATTCAATTCCTGTGGTATGGATACTTTTGCCATGTCACGCATGCGCCCTCCAAAGCCGGTTGGTAAAACATCTAAAAGATAGACACCCCAAACCTTTAAGTGAGATGAAGTTAGCATGATATTCACAGATTGGGACTTCCGAGGTCAATAGCTCCTAAACAAAGCCGTAGTAAAACATAAACATCATGTCATAATGCTCAAGTTTTTTATCACCATAGTATAAATCATTATTATTATATTACTACATTTTAACTACTGCTGGTCGATTCCCTACAGTATCTACTCTACTAATGTATGCAATATCATCCCAGACTATTTTTATTTTATTTTATATGTTTATTTGAACAGGGACAACACACACATTAATCAACATTTCTGTAACAGGAGAAACAACAATGATTAATGACAGACATCAATAGTTATACTGTAGACCTGTGCTTTTTATCTCTGTTTTGCTGTTAAACTATAATGCATATCCAGGCACTATTTAAAGGTTTCCTGAAACAGATGGTTTGCCAGCCGGTGGAGATTTGGGATCCCACGAAGTGTCTTGGCATTCCTGCTCACTGGTCTCTACTCCCACATGCACCTGTCCCATCATCCATCTGAAGTTATTGTTGTCTTCTGCTATCTTTGCTACATTACTCGATAATATTTATTTTTTATTCGTCCAATAGGCTTTATCAGACAGGGCAGTTTGAATGAATGAATTGGAGTGAAGAACAGGGAGTGACAGTTGGTAATTTCATGAGGAGAAAAGGAGGTGGAGTCTGAGGCCCTCAGCCTGCATAAGTGTCTAGGCAATTGTGCAGCTCTGTAATGTAATTTTTTGGAGTAAAATTGCATGACTTTGTTGTAAATGATAAGTGAAATTGTTATGTTTCCTCTTTAGTTCTTCAACTTCACTTCCCTCCGTCAACTTCTCCATTTCCTCCTCCACACATCCTGTCTTTGATTGGACTGAGCATGTCTCCGGTGTTCTTTCTTTCAGGCCCAGGATAAGAGAAAGGCCCTGGAGGAGACTAAGGCCTACACCACTCAGTCTCTGGCCAGTGTGGCCTATCAGATCAATGCCTTAGCCAACAATGTGCTGCAACTACTGGACATCCAGGCCTCGCAACTGCGTCGCATGGAGTCCTCCATCAACCACATCTCTCAGGTATGAAGTCAAAATACTGTGGCGAAGCATTTGTACTATTTAATCAAGCACATACTGCAGTGCATGAATAGTCACTTTGAAAGGAGCTGTAAGTCATTGAAGAACAATTTGTAATCAAAGCGTGGCACATACTGTAAGACACTAAGTCATTCTCATGTCACTGTGGACACCAGTAACATTACTGTGTGGTAATATTCCTTACAGCATCACCACAGCTCAGCAGTGTTGCCCATTATTCAGACGGACATGTGACATTTAGCTCCGAGGACCTGCCAGCCTCCACTGTGTTTCGGTGACAGCCTGTGCTTCATCAGCAGTCCTCTCTGTTGCCTCTGTCCCGTGTTGTTCTGCCCTCACCCGGGCCACTCTCTGTCAGCCTCAGTGTGTCCCGCACTTTCCGTCTGCGCTTCATTAAACCTGTCGGGGGTGAGCTCTGACGCCTGCCCTCCCTCCTTTATAGTAGAGTTCTCACACCAACTGGAGTTAACATCGGTTGAATTAAGATAAACTCTTAGGAAATGATTTCACAGAGAGGCCTTTTTCAGTTTAGTCATGACATTTTCCTGTTCTCCTTTTTGAACATACTGCAATATGAAGTTCCACAACACTGATATTTTGATAAAACTATTCACAAAATAACTTGTGGTGCCATAGCGTACGTGCAAGGCAGTGAAATATGTGCCTGTCCAAAGCTGAACCTGGCACTATACCTGATTTTTGAAATTACAAATAATGAAAGAGGATGCAAGTAAATTAAATTGATAGTTTCAGTCCTAACACATCCGGTCCAAAATCTGATTTCTTCACAGACACGAGTTTAACACCAAATTTCACAACTTGCAGGGTCACTTTTTAGCGTCAAGTGCAAGAAAAGTTTGACAAAAAATATTTATATTTAGATATAGCACAGTATTATTTCCATAATTACTAAAGGGATTACTAAACTAAAAGGGGACAAAACATGTCATTCCACAACTAGGAAAAAGTCAGATATAGTGCCTTTCAGTATTGTACAGTGCTCTTTTTTCAACAAGTTATAGAAATGTTAGTGAGATACAGTAGTCGTGCAAAGAGAAGAAGGAGTCAATGCCACAACTAAATTACTATCACCTAAATGTGATATATTTATTCAGTCAAAGGGCAGTGCCAAAACCGTTTGTTATAATTACTAGATCCGAAAGCTCAGTCATAATTATAATTCTGTTGTGCGGCAGTAGATTAAGGGCGTCCAAAACCTTTTAGCCATTATTTGTTTATGCATCATGATGATCTACAGCCAGGCCTTTTATTTTCTTTGCGTTTGGGCGTTAGGTGCAGTTTATTTCACAGCATTTCTGTTGATGTACTGCGTTGGGTCGTCTTTCTGCGATCCGTCACTGTTATGGAGCGATTAGGTGAACACACATCCCACTGAGAACGCTCCAGCTGCGACATCTGTCTGACAATGGGGCGACAGGGCCTTCACCGAGGCGCCAGATGTTTTTATTAAGGATTACAAACTGAATTAGATTAGGCTTGAGCACGGTAAGGCCGCGCCGAGGTCTGCTGTCGGTCATTAGGTAATAACAGGTGATACACAAAGCCTGATCGTTTTAACCTTTACTCCGTGAATCAGTCTGTCGCACCGTCGCAGATGGTTCACAGTTTGGAGCGTAGACAATCACAATAAAAAACACCATGGGGTTTAGTCCACGCATAACATACTTTATTTTGTGCTCTTTCACACAAAGTTGGTGGTGGTTCTTGCAGCACAACAGGAGTGCACTATAGTCAGTTACTCATAGTACTTCAGAACATAAAATACATACATCTACCCTCAAACAACTGTAGATTACCAGTATATGCAGGAATAGGAATCATGCTAAATCGACTTTTCTAAAATTTTAACCATGTTATAACATTGTTCCCTCGTCAAAAACAAACCTGGAGCAGTATTTCACTTCATTCACGCACTTTTGAATGAATCCTATTTGCGTTGGTCCGTTCATGTTGACCTCTGCATAGGGTTGTGCCATCGTCCATCGTGATGGTGAACCAACATCACGATGGAAAGCCACCATCGTGATGCCACGCCCCCTCCTGTCAGAAGCACGCACTGATCTTCTGTAGGCCGAGTAAACCTAAAAACTTTGCAGGGATGCAAGTTTGTAGCCTGCCATATGTTAGTCTGTGAAAATAACATGTGGCTACACAAATAATTATTATTCAGGGTTTTCATGTGTCATGTGTTAGTTAAGATGGTGTCTGTAGGATACAGCTGCGCGTTCGTGTTTAGCCGTTTCATTTATCGAGCTTCAGCCACTGGTTCAACACATATAGTTCAATGCGACTCCAAAGCTCGTACAGCCACATGAACGGCACGAAGCACTGAAAGGAAGCCATGTAAATGCACACGTAGCATTTATTTGTCAGATGCCACATATCGCCAAAACAGAGCCTGGTTAGCGAAAGAGAAAGGATCGAGGTGGACACGCTTAAAGAGGGAGACGAGAGGCGGCCAGCCACTGCCCCGCGCCGGCTGCCCCGCTGTGATAGCTCCGCAGAGACGTAGCACATAAGCAGATCATGTACTGATCATAATCCCTGACTTGCAATTACGCGTAAAATGGGTAATTACGCATGCGGATAGTGGGACAACGGAGAAAGGCCACGTGTGCCTCTCTCACTTCTCACCGCGACGCCTGGCTCGTGTATGGAAGGTGGTATGACAGGTACGATGTGATTTTGGAGGTTCTTGAAACTCCCTCATGACCCCTTTGGCCTTCACTGCTCATGCGGTTGCCCCATAGATACAGTATGCAATGCATCACTCATTAACCTCCGTGCGAAACCGAGAAACTTCTGCAGCGCTTAAAATCACGTTAATAATAACTGTACATTATTGGACGATATCATCGTCCATCATGATGGATTCACTGTAAACATCAGCAACTGCCAATTAAGGGGACATTGCCCAACCCTACCCCTGCAGCGCTTCGTTTTCTACTTCCTGGTACAGTTACGTAATCGTAATCAAACTGTCCTCCACATTTTTAAAGCCAATAATCCAAAATTGGATCAGTTCAGAGCCGTTTTGTAGCAACAACATCGCGTTACTAGCCACGTTGTTAAATCAAAGCGAAAGTTTATTTTTGCCACGATCCAGGCCAAATCCTCATCACATCTATTCATGGGCATCGTGTCATCTTCACAGAGGCATTATTTGAATTTTTAAAACATAAAATATCAACGCACAGACATGTCCACTTTATAATATTATTGCACTCCTGACACAAAAATGATCAATCATATTATACTGTAAATATCTACAGTTCATTATTGCTGAGTGACTTTGCAGTTCTCACTACACTTTTCTTGCTCTGTATATCATTTTCTAGCATTTTTTCCCCATGTGCTAATGCAATGTCCTCTCCACCACTTCTTGCTCATCAGAAACAGGAAAAGGCGGGTGTCTTTGCTTACTTCCAGTTGAAACGGGGTGTGACCCATCAGCTTCCTCCTCTAAAAAGACACTATATATATCTCACATCCCGCCGAACAGTTGGCAGAAATGAACAGCCCGGCGTCTCCTCGGTGCAGCCGTTAGCGCACACACGCCGCAAATGCCCATCAAACTTCAGTTTTCTCCGTGTGATTCTTATCTTCCGAATCAGAGCGAGGGAAGTGCAGCAGTGGAGCTGTCAGTTTGGTCGGATAAAGATGTCTGCGCTGAGATGGATGGGTGACCTTGTTAGTCTGTGCTTCCTAAATGTGTCGGCGTGTTGGTGAAGATACAGCTGATTAAGGCTCAGCGATGCAGTCGAGAAATAACATCTATTTTTACATTACTTAGAATTTACCTGTGGTTTATGACTTCCGTTGTGACATTATTATATCATCAGGCCTTTTTATATGGGCCAGGATGACAAGTATCGTGAAAAAGTTCTAAGGTTTTTTGCAAGCTATATGTAAAAGTGTTTAATGAACAGAGTATAACCTTTGTTATCTTAAAATTAAAGCTATTGTTTCCTCTTTTTTATCGTATATGTGGCACATTTTTTTATAATTTAGGGTAGTAACTAGGGATGTCACGATTCTACTTTTTTGAGTGACGATTATTGTAGGGAAAAATATTGTGTTTTTCCGATTATTCACGATTATAGGAATAAGCACTGCCTTAAAAACTTGAGATTTAGACCATGTTATACCAGGTGTAGGCCAGATTTAGACCATGTTTAGACCAGGTGTAGGCCAGATTTAGACCATGTTTAGACCAGGTGTAGGCCAGATTTAGACCATGTTTAGACCAGGTGTAGGCCAGATTTAGACCATGTTTAGACCAGGTGTAGGCCAGGTTTAGGGCACATTTAGACCAGGGGTAGGCCAGGTGTAGGCCAGGTTTAGACCATGTTTAGACCAGGTTTAGACCAGGTGTAGGCCATGTTTAGACCAGGTGTAGGCCAGATTTAGACCATGTTTAGACCAGGTGTAGGCCAGATTTAGACCATGTTTAGACCAGGTGTAGGCCAGATTTAGACCATGTTTAGACCAGGTGTAGGCCAGATTTAGACCATGTTTAGACCAGGTGTAGGCCAGATTTAGACCATGTTTAGACCAGGTGTAGGCCATGTTTAGACCAGGTGTAGGCCAGATTTAGACCATGTTTAGACCAGGTGTAGGCCAGATTTAGACCAGGTGTAGGCCAGATTTAGACCATGTTATACCAGGTGTAGGCCAGATTTAGACCAGGTGTAGGCCAGATTTAAACCATGTTTAGACCAGGTGTAGGCCAGATTTAGACCAGGTTTAGACCAGGTGTAGGCCTTCAGTCAAGTATATAATAGTAAAATTGAAGTGATTGTTGTTCGGTTGATCTATTGAACATTCAGTATATGAAAAAAAAGAAAAGAATGAGAAACGATTAACCTTGAGTCCTAAAATCCTAACGAGTTACCTACTGTGAGCTTTTGTAATCGTGGTAATCATCAAACCGGTTAATCTTGACATCCCTAGTAGTAACATCTTAAAATTCATCAATCCGTGCCGTGCCATACCACGCTACATCTTCCCAATGTCTTCTTAGGTTTCTTTTCATCATCCATAAAGTGTAGTCCATTTCAGACCTGATGTGAGCGGCTGTGATTTTATTTTAATTAAGAAGAAGGAAGAGGTCACCGACACATAGGTTTGACCCTGATTCGGAGTTAAAAAGATGTTCATCAAATATGTGCGAGGGCAGCAGCCGGTCGAGCAGACAAGATGGCCGCTGATGGAGCGTGTACTGGTCGAGGATTCGGTGCGTGGCGGCAGCTGGAAGGTTGTGCATTTCATGAGGTGGTTCTACGTGTGGATAGTTTGAGATGCAGAACATGCTGCTAACTCGTCACAGAAAGGAACCACATCGAGGCGAGAGCGCTAACTACTCAGCCTTCATTTGTCATTCAAGTTATTCAGCAACTGCAGGTTTCCCAAATGATACCTTCAGCCGCACATAATCTTTACAATTGCCTGTTTCTGAAATAGCTTGGTTTCCATGGTTTCCGGGTGCATTCAGCAGTCACAAGCCAGAAAGGTAGGACAACTCCAAGCTGTAGCTGCTTCGTTTTGCATGAAAGCACTGCTAAGAAGGTGAACGGCAGTAAAGGAGACTTACCTCACACATTAAAGCTTTGATGGTGAGGTAGGTTTTGGTGCTGTATAAACCATGGCAACCAAGTTAATTCAGAAACTGGCAATTACAAAATGACTAAAGGTACTAAAGTGGATTAAAACTTTATAGTGTTAGAGTGAGCAAAATGCATGAAAAATAATATATGATAGATATGAGGTAAAATGCTGTATATTCATTGGAAGTAGGACTGGTTACCGTTTAACGTTTTTAGTAGATAAATATGGTAGCGAAAAGAGGTACCAAAGAATATTTTCCTTCAGATAGCAAGATTTGATGCCTGGTGGGTCCTGAGACAGCACTAAAAAAGTTACTTGGTTGTTTCAGCTCAAATAAATGATGAGAAATCTTTCATTTATGTTTTTATTTGAGCATCTGAGTTTCACAAAGTTGGACATATAAGTACAGATCAGCATGGTAAGCAAAGCCAAAAAGAATACATAAATAAACAAGACAGTGCATTTGTTAGTTATTATCAAGAAGTATGATGTAATAATGATACTTTTGTCCTATTCCAGGGACATTATCAACCATACAACTAGCAATATTAATAACACTTCTGTTGATCCCAGATTTATTCCATTAAAGAAAAGAAGTCTTTAATGGAATAGATGTCTATTATAGCTTGTTTGATGGTTCTAGATGACCAATAATTTAGCATAGGTATTGTATGGTTGGTTCAGGTACCAGTATCGTAAACCAATATAGTACTGGTATCGAATAAAATGGTCCGGGTACCCAGCCCTAATTGGAAGTTGGGATGTCTTATGATGTGAAATAAATATCCATTTGTTTCTTTTGGACCTGCAGACGGTGGACATTCACAAGGAAAAAGTGGCCCGTCGAGAGATTGGGATCCTGACCACGAACAAGAACACGTCCCGCACCCACAAGATCATCGCCCCGGGCAACATGGAGCGGCCCGTACGCTACATCCGAAAGCCCATAGACTACACTCTGCTGGACGACGTGGGGCACGGCGTCAAAGTAAGAACGTGCTTTCCTCTCGGCGATACAAGAAGCCCAGCCCTTTGACCATATTCCAGCCCCGCAGTCAAACCCGCTGAAGTCATTACTTTGATGTAGTGTCCTGATTTTCGGCCTAATTGATTATGGGAGACAGGAAGAGCCATTTCAGTGGAGTTCACACCTCCTCCATGTAACTGTCGGCTCTAATATTTCACGGACGCTGATGCACACTCACACTTCAGCGATCGATTTGTGGCCGTTAAAGTAATTACTGCTCCCACACACATGCAGGACATGTTCCAGTCAGTTGTACAAAGTGCCCTATGCAAAACGTTTCCACGCAAAAACGGTGTACACTGCAAAAATATATATATATTGATGAGTTAAAATGACTAAAATGAAGTGTGTTTGCCCCTAATTTGAGTAATTCTGCTAATGAAATGAAAGATTTTTACCCATTATTTTGAGACTTATTTTGTAATTTTTATGTGCAACACTTATTTAGGTGCAAAAATACTTGCTACATTGGCAGATAATTTGACTTACCGACAAAATCAAGGACAAATTTTCCCATTTTATGGAAATTCAAGCTATTGTCAGACTAGTTTTTCCAGTGTATTGCTTGTAGCTACCGGAATATTCAGCATTTTCTGCTTAATTCTTGTGTTTCATCCTCTCTCTGCATGAACCATCCGCTCTCCCACAGCCTTTTATTCACTAAACTACTTTGTGCTGGGATGTGAGGAAGCATTCATTGTATTACACTATTATGTATTTCTGCACCAGTCTCTCCTTCCCTCTCTTTTTGTTAAGACAGAGGCTGTCTGTCGATATCAGACATGCACTGATTCAAATTCAAAAGCTGGTGTTTCCTCCTCACAGGGATTTGGCACAGCTCGGCCTGTATGCAAATGCAGCTCCAGCTACAGATGCAGAGATGAATGATGTGTGCTCACAAAAACATAATGGATGGACCTTGCACTTGGCAACATGACTAAGGCTGCATTCAGATGAGCCGAGATCAGATATTTTACACACATTTGACCCAAATCCAAAGTTTAGGCCCTGCAATCCACAGGGTTTCTGCGAGGCATTGAAAAAGCCTAAGGTCATTCAGTTAATCGTGCCAAAATGAAGACCTTAAAACTCATTAAAAAAGCATGCAATTTGATCCCAGCAGGCATTGAATCTATGTATTTTATTTTACATAATCCCACTCGACTTTATTTGCTTCATAAGTTCAAACTTATGAAGGTTCCAAACACAACAACTGCAGGTTTTGCTGAAATTTTCTATAGATTTTACTTCCGTTTTACACAAATTGTTGCTCATACGCTGCCCATTATGCCCATTGTCTATTTTCCGCAATATACAAATTGGTTACAAATCCTTGAGGAAACATGCATAGAAATTTGGTGTTTGTGGCATTTAAAATATAGTATTTTGGCTTTAAAATGGTAGCAATATCTCTGCTGCCTGTAGAAACCTTGATCTACCTGGAATGCTTCTTGCTTAGGCCTCACAAACAAGATGGAAGAGCATTTTTTTTCTATTCATCATTTAATACAAAATCTAGTCCTAACAGAAGCAGTGTTCAACGTTATGATAAATAGCCCTTTAAAAATGACACAGTTTATTGCTGGTCTGGCCTGAATGGTAGATTTGACGCCACGCGTTACAGCTTTTGTCAGCCTGACGTTGGGTGTCCACGTTAACACACAGCCACCGACAGCAACAGTTATTTATAACCGTTCTTTACGACTTGTTTTTAAAGCTACAACACCTCACAGCTCCGTCATATCTCATTATTACTGTGTCACTGAGTCAAAGTGGACGTGACCGCGAGAGCAGCATCAAACACAAGTCTAGACTCTGATGCAACGGAATAGCCATTCTTACGCACACACACACACACACACACACACACACACACACGCATCAGAGGACTCTTTTTCATCCAGCACTGCTTTACTGGTTGTGCCTGGGAAACAGTATAAATAGCACACATTGCCTACATCTAAAAAATGTGTTCTTTTACTGATGCTTATTCTAAATTAGGGTCTAAAATTGGGT
>OMNZ01030659.1:48807-60671 GCA_900303255.1 Lesueurigobius sanzi
TCTAGACTCTGATGCAACGGAATAGCCATTCTTACGCACACACACACAGACACACACACACACAGATACACACACACACACACACACACACACAGATACACACACACACACAGATACACACACGCATCAGAGGACTCTTTTTCATCCAGCACTGCTTTACTGGTTGTGCCTGGGAAACAGTATAAATAGCACACATTGCCTACATCTAAAAAATGTGTTCTTTTACTGATGCTTATTCTAAATTAGGGTCTAAAATTGGGTTCACACAAATGACTTTTGCACGTTTGACTGTGTGGTCTTTATGTAATATGTAACTTTACTAAAATCTCACTAACTGTCGCCTCATTCATCATTAACCTGAGTGTGTCTTCTCTGTCCCTGTTTCTGCTGCTTGTTCTCAGTGGCTTAAGGCCAAGGTAAGACTTTGTCATGTTTCATTTTTACAATGGAAGTAATGCATGTTTTGTAAGACATTGACAAACGAAGATAAATGTGATCATGATATTAAAATATTTCATACATCACTATTTGGTTAATATTCTGGAGTTTACTATATGGACTGTTCTTATTTGTAAAAGAGTCACTGAGCTGAAACAAATCCATTTTTTTTTATCAGGTTTAGTGAGTCCTAAATAAGGCTGGGTGATATGGCCAAAATATCTTATCACGATTTTCTTTAGTGTAAATCACAATTTCGAGTTTCTCACAGTTCATATGTAAATATTCTTTTAAAGGCGACTAAAACCATCTGCTTCTTCTTGGGTGTGGTTTTGTCTCTTTTAGTCCAAGTTTCAGTTGACATGCTTCCCTCATGGTTTAGTCCTGGTTTAATCCTGGTTCAGTCTGTGATATTGTCCCAGTTTAGACCTGATTTAGACCAAGTTTTCTCTTGGTTTATTTCTGATTGAGTCCTTGGGTTTAGACCTGGTTTAGTCTAGGGTGATCATTGTTTCATTCTATCTCTGGTTTAGTTTGGTCCTGGTTTAAACCTTGATTTCAGCCTCTGCTTTAGTCCGGTTTACTTCTTGGTTTAGTCCGTGATGTTTCAGTATTAGAGCTCAGAGCTGTGTTAAACATAAAAACCACTGAATCACGATATGACGATGTTACCACAAAAGCAGACCGTCACGGAGATCAGATCACGGTTCGATCGCCCAGCCCTAGTCCTAAAGTGTAGTGTTCTCTGCTTAAAAACACAGTAGTCAGCATTTCAGTGAAGAAGGCAGTTTTTTACATTTATCTTTGCTTTTCCAGCAACACGGAAACAATGCGGCAGGACGCGGTGGAGGCACGCTCTCCCGGACCAACCCACCAACGCAGAAACCTCCGAGCCCCCCCATGGCCGGCCGCGGCACTCTGGGGTAAATCGAAACGCATGCGAAACATTTACTATATTGGTCAATACAAAAGTATGTTTTCTTAATCCAAAATGTAACGTGTCACCTGAACAAAAACAGACGTAATACTCCGTACAAGACACTAGAGCCAGTGAAGCCTCCGGTGGTGCCCAACGACTACATGACGAGCCCGGCCCGACTCGGCAACCAGCACAGTCCTGCACGCACCGCATCCCTCAACCAGAGGCCCCGCACTCACAGGTACCACGTAACAACTGCACTTTCATGTTGTCCATTCCAGTCCAGACAGCGATATTCTGGAGGAAAGTTGTTCTCTGTCTCGCTTCATATTGATTTTCCCTGTGAGGAACAACCATTCAAATCCTTCCTTCCTTATACAGTGTCCCAAAAAGACTAATTGTTGTTTATGTACAGTATCTGCTTCACAAGATTCCTCTGTTGGCCACTTCTCTGTAACACTGTATCATTTGATGTGTGGCTTGTCCAATGGATTCTCATCATACGTCGTA
The DNA here is from genome assembly GCA_900303255.1 of Lesueurigobius sanzi. NCBI lineage: Eukaryota > Metazoa > Chordata > Actinopteri > Gobiiformes > Gobiidae > Lesueurigobius > Lesueurigobius sanzi. The sequence continues at coordinate 50,675 of OMNZ01030659.1, forward strand.
CGAACCACATTTCTGTTGCTTGTAATCGGTTTTCCATTTGATTTGAGATGGTCCAGCTCTCACATCCATATTTCAACACCGGCATGACATAACAATCTAGGATCCTGAGTCTTGCCTTTATTGTAACTTTCAGATTACAGAATAGGTTGCTCATCTTTGTGAAAGTGTCCTTTGCCATTGAGATTCTCTCTTTTTCACATTCCGTCTGAAGTCATCCAGCTTCTCAGATAGCGGAAACTATGTACTTGCTTTGGTTTGTCCCCATTAATATCTACATTGCAGTCAGGAATTTCCCTCTTTTATGTAACTACAAGGCACACTGTTTTTTTTACAGTTGATAAAGAGGGTGATTAGTTAGAAAGTGAATAACTAAGAACTCCCTGTACCTCTGGTTGAGAAACACTGATCTAATATTTCCTTTAAAAATCACAGTCATTTGTATAAGATAATTAGACAGGAGTGTGACTATAGTACTTATTGTTGTTGAAAAATCTCTACACAATTAATCAATACATTTATTACTTATGAAGCACTTTTCATGCAAGACCGTAACAAAACGCAAACAAGAGAGACCCTTCCTTTTCTAAATGTATGCGTTAATATGAAATCCAGTCATCTATCCACCGTAGGCCTTTGAACTGTGTGTGTCACTGTGGCGTTGGCAGTGACTGTCCGGCCGCACATTCGCAGAGCTGTGATCTCGTTGCCGCAGAGACACGGCGAGCTATGACACCGGGGATGTAATAATGGGTTGTCAAACACTGTCTTCTAATTACACTGTGGCCGTCACCCTCTACACTCTGTTCCTCTGTGTGTCCTCCACAGTGGCAGCAGCGGGGGCAGTGGGGGCAGAGAAAACAGCGGCGGTAGTGTGGTCGGGGTTCCTCTGGCTGTTCCTACCCCGTCCCCTCCCAGTATGGGCCAAGGTGAGCAGCCGCACAACACCGCGCAAATTCATCTGTCAAAGGGAAGATGATTATAGGGAATCTTCACCAGAGTATATGTCTTTAGTGAGTGAATGTGAGAGTAAATGGTTTCTTGTCCCAGCAACTAAATAACGTACTGCATATGGTGTCAAATCGTGAGGTACCCAGAGGTTCCTCACGAACAGAAAAAAACAAAAAACCAAGGCACTCTACATGGGAAGAGTGCCTTGGTTTTTGTTTTTTTCTTGAATTTGAGTCCCCCAACACCAACAAGCACCTTCCCCAAAAAGGTTATTTTTGTGGTACTGACTTCCCAAGCTCTTTGTCTCTAGTTTTTCTCACAATAGACTGAAGATATTTGAATGAACCCTTTCTTTCTTTGACGTTTCAGTCTCCGCATCCGCCGCCTCAGTGCCACAGGGCCCCGGTCTGGGCCCGATCCCCATGTCCCAGTTTGGCACAATCTCACGGCAGATCTCGCGCCACAACTCGTCGACCACATCGTCCGCCTCGATGGTCTCCGCCACCGGCACGTACCGCCGCGCGCCCTCCGTGTCCTCGCAGCAGCCGCACCTCAACGGCGGGCCCGGCTACCAACAGAACACAGGTGAAAATACTGTAGATTGTTGCTGTTTGTTCGGGCGTTACAACATCATTTGTTTGAGAAAGTAAAATAAGTGTTAGTGCAAAAGGCATTTAAGGGCGATGTTTTTGACAATATTCTGTTGAATTGACTTTGGCACACAGCTGCGCTCCTCTAATGGCCCCTCTCTCTCAGGACGGCCCGCTTCAGACAGAAGAGGTTTATTGTCCGTGAGGGAAAGACAATAAAGCAGCCGCACAATATCAGCATCAGCGAGGGGTTTACTCTGGGACATCAGAGGAGCTTTATGATGGCGGCGCTATGGATAAAATTAACTAAACTTTCTGAGACAATGTTATACTTCTTGTATAACATTGTCTCAGTTACTTCTTTTGATTTAAACGTATAGGTGCACTACAGTATGTAACGTTTTATGTAAAAAAAAACTTGCTATTAGTGCGTATTTGACCCAGTGGCTGTATGGGTGCAGCATGGCACCTTTACTTTCAATCAATCAATGTATTTTTGTATCGCCCAATATCACAACAGCAGTGATCTCAAAGGGTGATACAAGATCAAACAAATGTCACACAAATGTAATATCTAAACGAAACAAGCCTAGGGTATCCCCAAAACTCCAAAAACCCAGTGGGGAAAAAACTGAGATACCTTGAGGAGAACCACAGTGGGGAGGGATCCACTCCCATGGACGGATGGGCAATAGATAGTGTAGTAGTCCGTAGGCCGACTAGAGTCCCTAGCTATGTCCAGTCAGAGCTGCAGAGGCCACCGTTGTTGTTCAGGCCTGCAATCGTCTCTGGATCTCGAACAGCTAGGGATCTACACCACTCCCCATCAGCAGACATGGGACAAAGAAAGTGGACGCAATGTTTATAGCAATGAACGGACTAAAGGTAAAGGTAAAACAAAATATTGCAACATAGTATATAGGCTACAGTAAGATGAACAAGAGGATAGGGCTCAGTGTACCGTACTTCCCCCAGTATTATAGCTTTCCTCTATGACACTCCAGAATCAATTGTTTTAGGGGTTCTGGTAAGTGTCTGGTACAAACCCTAAAACAATTGATCCTAGAGGCTGCTGTGATACATAATGCACCTTTTAAGCTTCTTTTCATGTATTAATTGAATACTATGATGAACAAAGGTAACAACAACACCCATAAGATGATGTATAGTTAATAACTTAAATAATATTACAGCATAAAGTGCAATTACCAAGGATAACATGTAAATTCGGAGAAAAGAAAGAGAAAGTTTTTAGGGCTCTTTTATAGGATCTTACTTTCTCCCTCTAGCCCCCGTCTGTGTTGTTTCTGAGGTAATAATAAGACGAGAGTTTCCAGGGACGTGTAATTTCTGAGTCATCGCTGGCTTTCGTTTGCCTCTGAGCTGGAAGAATTATGTCACGCTGGTTGTAGCATGTGTAATACTTACAAAGCAGCCAACGGGTGACAAGTGAAGTGATATGTGTGAACAGAGATGCACTCTATGAACTGTTTTCTGCTTTGCACGTTTCATTTCGCTCACTGTAGACAAGAAAGATTATAAATAGTCGTGCCGTAGACATGCTGTACAGTTGCAGCCCAAAAGAAAGCAGAGAGTACTTCATGTTGCCATACAGCGGGTTCAAGAAGCATCCATTCTCATTCATTTATTCCTTTGTTTCGTGTATGATCAGACGGCTACAAAGAAACAAAACATTCTGAACCCACTGTATCCAGCGAAGTCTTTCACACAGTGCCCAGTTGCTTCTTTCTGTTTTTGTCTCATGCTCTCGCAATTCTTCTTCTGCTTTCGCTGCTTCAGTGTCTGTGGCTCCTCCGCCTCCTCCCATGGTGCAGCTGACCCCACAGATCCCCCTCACCGGCTTTGTGGCCAGAATGCAGGAGAGCAGTAAGTGAAATGCATGACTACCACATTGTATCACCGGCAGCTGGGGGTTTTGGGGGTTATTAAAGAGTCGACTTGAATTTGTCAGAAAGAAGCTCATTTTCAAGACTGCAATGTGAAATGAATCTTTAAAAGTGAATTGCAAAGATATTTTCCCCAAATTCTTCAACCCTAATCCAGTCATGCATTGTGATTTCAAGTGCACACCCTTACATTACAGTCATTTGTGAACTTCCTGAAGCAGCAGACAGCTTTCGACACCTCTTAAAGGCGATGTAAAGACGGCCTCCTATGTCTAATCTCCAGTATTTTCTCATAATCGGTAGCAATAATAAGCCCTGTCCCTTCACTGTACCTCTGCAGCTCTTAAAGGCCACATGATTTGCCCCTTCTGCTCCTCTGTGACTCACTGCACTTTCTGGCGACGGGCACGCCTTTTCAATGTCTGTCTGTTGCTATGGCGACGGATCACAGAAAGCCCCAGTCGAACTCGCAAAGAAGAAACGCGAGCTGATTGTGCACTCGGCCGCTCTAGAATCTACGGGACTCGAAAAACAATGAGTCATGTAGTCGAACGCACACTTTTAGGCCTGGTCTTTACTTATCCATGTGTCAATCGTTCATAGCAGATTAAGACATTCAGGATGAAAAACATTATGCCTGAATCATAGAATATTTTCTGACCCATTCACTAAATATGTTACTATTTCTTTCTGATTTTCCATTCATAGTTAAACATAATTCCCACATTATATTTATGCTACAGCACCCTCTAGTGGGTCGCCATCAGTGCAATGTTTTTACAATGTTAAATCAAATGCTGATCAAATATCTACAATAATATCAGTAGACAGTAGGCACAATGAATAACAATCAAAATGAAATCATAATTTCAAGACAAAGGGAGAAAGGCTGTAATTATTGAGGTTAAATGTCTTCTACAGGCAACAAAATATCCTGTCTCCAAGGTTTTCTTAAAACTTCTCTTAAAATGTGAATCTTTTGATGATTTAACTGCAGTTGCTTTCTGAAAAATAAATGTTAAGAAACAAATAACAAAAAAACAAGTTGTGTTTTTCATAAACTGAGCAGAACTAGCTGTAAATTCAAAACCTAAGAACACATTTTGTGGGGATAAAAAGCCACTGCTGCCCTGGGGTAGACTGACAGATGTGAGGCTGGCAATCTGCACCACCGGCCCCTCCTACCGCCACCATTCACTCACTCGCACTACATTCAGGCGGTGGGTGAAGTGTCTTGCCCAAGGACACAACAGTAGTCTGTACCTGCAGTAGCCGGGATTCGAACCTCGCTCTATTTGTGACTACACAGCTGCAGAAGAGATATTTAACCCTCAGTGCTCTGGTGCTTGTGTGTTTTCAGTCACGGACAGCCCTGCCCCGCCTCCTCCTCCCCCTCCAGAAGACCTGTCGGTGTTTGAGGAGCCCTCTCCCCCTCCTCCTCCTCCCCCAGTGGACTACGAGGAAGAGGACGCTGCTGTGGTTCAGTACAACGACCCGTACGCGGACGGAGACCCACAGTGGGCACCCAAGACCTTTCTGGAAAAAGGTCTGACCCTGTCACAATCAACAAAACCTGGAAGATACTTGCCATTTTATGCCACTGATCCAGAAGTTGAAATCTAGGCAGACTCCAGTAAAGTAACAATGCAGTTCTCCAGCCACAGTACCAGCTGTTGTTGTTTTCTTCTGTGATTTTTACTGGATGTTTTGGTGAATGGTGCTTCCAGGCTGTTTGTTTAAACCTGTTACACCCCAATGGAGACACAGTAGCTCTGCTTGTCAACATGGGTTTGCCTTTCATAAAACTATTACTATTTATTTAAAATAGTATTAGTATAATATTTGAATAAATAGATTCATGTTGCCTACCAAAGCCCTGGACAATTGTATGATCCGCAACATGAGCTTAATTGAAAAGAAATTAACAAAAATATACAACCCATTATCACAATCAGTTATCGATGAGAAGCACTATCTGAGAATCCCTAACTTGGGCAAACAAATGCACATTGGTGGCTGAGTCCAGAAAACCGTTGCTGGTGTTTTGCATGTCTCGAAGGTCATGTAGCAGCGTTTGGTCTTGTGTTTGGTCTCAATTACTAAAATGTTCTCTGCTTCCTTGCAGTTGTGGCTATCTACGATTACAGCAAGGACAAAGAGGACGAGCTGTCGTTCATGGAGGGGGCCATCATCTACATCATCAAGAAGAACGACGACGGCTGGTTCGAAGGCGTCTGCAACGGCGTCACTGGACTCTTCCCAGGAAACTATGTGGAGTCCATCATGCACTATGCCGACTAAAACACTCAGCTCTGACCTACTGCCATTTTGAACTCGTGACAATGTACAGAATAGAATGCAGTGTAGCGACATGTACAGCTCCCGGTCTGAATGAAGTGCCATGGATGGCGAAACCTTAGGAGTTTACATGTTTATTTTTGGAAGCGGATAAGGGACCAGTCCGAAAACTAGTCGCACAAGGAGGAGGAGGAGGAGGGTGGACAAGCTGTGGATGGTGGCATCTGTTTGTTTACACTGTTGTTGTCAGGCAGAAGTGAATCAAGAAGTAACAATGATCAAATCTGTCTGTGAAAACCCCGAGTTGTCCAGGCGCGTTCCGCAGTAACAAGCGTATTAAAAGTAGTCATCAGGACTAGGTTATATAGTTGGAAACGTTTAAGGGCAGTGCAATTAATCACATTTGAATCAAATCCTGATCTATCTTAGATTTCAATTACAGATTGAGCTTTTTAATCAACAGGTCTGCAGCTCATGGTTGGAGTGGAGTCTGGACAGGAATATAATGAAAACCTTTTTGTGTAATAGATTGAAGTTTATATAACCTTATCCCAGTGTTTCCCACACATTTGAAAAAGATTATGGTGGTGATCTTCAAAACATTTAATCTAATATTCATTTTGAGACTTAGATTTATCCACAAGGGAAATTGCAGTGTCACTGTAACTCAAATGGTAATCTTAGAAACAAAACATAAAGATTTGGGAATAGAATAATTGGTAGAAAGAAATTTTGGAGTAAAAATTTAACATTGTACTATTTTTGGACAGTATATTAGTCATGTTATGTGTTTATGTTCAGACAAGAAGCACACAAATTGTAATTTCCAATCCAAATGTCTTGCTTAGCTTGTTTATAGACTGGTGGAGAAAATTAGACCATGGGGGGCCACCATAGTCTCTGTTATTAATGGGAAACACTGCTTATCCAGATGACTACTTTTAAAACCTTCACTTACTTAGCCCAAGTCGCAAACCTAGGTGATTTTTGTGTCTCCCAGTTCAAATTCAGCAGCTTCCTACCCTTCATTTGCACTGTGAGTGAGTGATCTGAAGACCTTCCCTACTATAAAAACACACAAAATGAAGAGTATTTTTGGACTTGACTTGAATGTGTGCCACTGTTAATGTCCGGATTGCTGAGAAGCGAAGGTTAAGTGTGTGTAGAGAATGCATTGCAACCTAAAAAAAAAAAAAAAGAGACAAACAGTTCTTGTCCCTGGTGACGTTTCTTTCCTTCTTGTATATACTCTGTGACGTGAGAAGCTGCCAGTGCGTCGTCAGTCTTGTGCTTCACCATCAGTGGGAGTGGAGCATCCGATGGCCCCTGTTACAAGTGATATGTACTTGAAAAATCCATTTCCCCTCAACACTCGGTGCCATTTTAACTCATGAATGAACATAGGTTTTTATCTCGCCGCCGCCAGGATTCATAATGCTGTCCAGTTATGTAGCAGAAAGAGGGATTCTGATCAAATTACAGCCAAGTCCCGACAGTGGTTTGTTTTATGTTGCACTGATGCGTAACGAACTGTGATTATTTTTCATTTCCAATTCAAAACTTTATTATTTACGAGCATTATTGTTTCATTTTGAATAACCTTTTGCTGGGCCAGTTGATGACGCTGATGTCACAAGCTCCCATTACAGTGTGTCCTTTTACTTTGAAGCTGCATTTTCAGATTGTATACTTTTTTTTAGCATTGTAGTGAATGTAAGTGTTTGGTCATTGTGTATTCATCTGTTTACAATCCGTTCCGTTCTGGAATAACATTACAACCATGCGCAGGTGACACGACATCAGCCTACAAACAAGGATTTCCCAAACGTTAGCAAATAAATCCATACTGCGTCCAGGTCAAATTACAAATGTTAAGATACAATCTTTGTCAACTGGACCGGTTTTAGTTTTGATGTAACTCCAATGTTTCAATAGGCATCCAACTATCATCAGCTTGGAGTTGAGACTGGAATTGACTGGGCTGATTGACCCATTAGGCCACATCTGTGTCAGTCTGTGTTGCCAAGTAAGATGTAGACCTCCTCCCTGGGAAGTTCCTCCTTTGCTGCTTTATTTTTATTAATTTGTGACTGAATAAACTGTCAATAGTATCTAAGAACGCCACAATAGCATGTCCTACTCAAAAGCACACAGTAATCAAAGGATATTGAAAGATAGATCTGTTTAATTGTGGTCTCTACATGTGAAACCATATTGCATTTGGCCCTTTGCCCTCTAATTTGGCCCTCTTTGGGCACCCCAAGGAAAGAGAGGGGCGTGAAGGAGGCGGCCTATGTTAAAGTGGAGGAGCCCTCACTAAACAAGGCCGGTGGGTTACGACGTCACGTCGACTGCTTATGGTGCTGTGCTAGTGAAGTTTGGGGAGAAACAACTAGTTCCTGGTTTAGAGCAAAGGAGGAACGCCCCAGGGAGGAGGCCTACCATCTTACCTGGCAACACAGACTGACACGGGTGTGGCCCAGTCGATTCCAGTCTCACTTGATGATGATAGTTGAATGACTATTGAAGTTACATCATATCTAAAACCTCATTACTAAGAGCGTGCTGACCCCTCCTCAGGCCTGTCGTGTAACTTTGCTCCACTGCAAAAACTAAAAACCAAGCATGGGTTTAAATGACTAGATTAGAGAATATTAATCTTGTTTTGAGCAGTTTCGACTAGATCAGACATATTTACTACTGTCATCTAGTATATTTGGCTTCTTTTATGACATTTCTGGTTTGAAGGTATTCTGCCGTCCGGACAAGACTCATTTTCTTACCCCATTGGCAAATAAGTAAAATAAGGTCGACACACTGCAGAACACGTGGAATAATCTTAGTCAGATGAGGAGCTGAATGTTAACTGGTCAAAACATCGTAAATTTAGGTAAATATTCTAAATTTGACTAATCTATAAATGTGTGGGAGCCCATGTCACAAATCCACACTGAGCATTAGCAGCATGTTTACTATTGTTATTATTATTCGAGTTTTTGACAGTGTTGCTCTTGTGACGTATGACCCGTAGTGTTCCACAGTGAGGCTTTCAGGAGCCACACTACACTTGCTGCTGTGTCATAATGTTATTCCTGAACAGTGTAAAAGGCCTTGAAGGAAATGCTAACAATCCTTGCATCTCAAAACAGTCCTGAATCCAAGACACAACTAAACTACTACATCGTCGACATGCAGTCATCAGTATTATAGCCTTTGTGCATGAAAGTATCATCTACAGCGAATCTGTTCTTGATTGTATTTTAACCATCATGTTTATAATGACTTTTTGTACTTAATATATTTCTATCCGTTTTTACATGTTTCTGGGAACTGCCGAAAGCGCAGTTGTGTCTGTAAAGGATTTATTTATACGTTTTTTTCATAGTGAAATCATGTGACAACCACTAAACCGTGTAATGTTTACCACTTTCAGGGCATCACAAGTCGAGGCGCCTTCCTACTTTTGTGTGTCGCAGAACAAGGAAATAAAAAAAATGACCTAAATGTGGTCGGGAGCAGAAATCGGTGTCTGTCTCCTCTCAGTTTGTAAATAGGATGTGTTCACTGAAATTTATGTACAGTCCTTTTGTAATAAACAGTGGATCAAACCAAAACTGTGTCAGAAGTATAAGTTTTTAATCTGTCAGAGTATTGCCATGTATCCAGGGGGAGGCGGGGGGATGAAGTCAGGTGGGCTCTCATCTTCTGCTTCTGTGCATCGGTCCTGGTCCGGAGCGTGGACATTTTCACTACTGGGAGTCTCTGAAATAACAAGCACTGTTTAACCTCTTAAGCCCTGCTGTGTAAACATATCCTCTGAAGGCTTTAACAGCTTGTAAAATGTCTAAAATGTTCATATTGCTCTCATATGATATGAATGTATGGGGATGCTGTAGATGTGAACATTTTCAAGAAAATCATAGTGGGCCTGAGGAATTGAGGTTGAAAGACAGAAAATATGAATTCCGCCTAAAAAAAAAACACATTACAGCAGGTCAGCAGCTTGTTTTCATTGTAAAGAAGCAAATATACATCATAAATAGTAACTACAGCTAATTATTGACTTTTTTACCAACTGTTTAAGTTATTGAGGTTTCGATTTAAAATAGTCTAGGCGGAATCCCATTATAATAAATAGGGCACAATTTGGCACCTTTTGGCCCAAAAAATTCAAATTTGTAGTTTGTAATTGAAAATTTTGGATCCTATTTATGTATTTGGTCATAAAATACAGTTTTCCCAAGAGAAAAAAAT
>OMNZ01030679.1:0-15162 GCA_900303255.1 Lesueurigobius sanzi
GGCCAAAAACCTCCTTCCCTCAGTCAGAGCATTGAAGATGGGTCATGGCTGGATCTTCCAACATGACAATGACCCAAAGCACACAGCCAGGAAAACCAAGGAGTGGCTTCGTAAGAAGCATATCAAGGTTCTGGAGTGGCCTAGCCAGTCTCCAGACCTAAATCCAATTGAAAATCCTTGGAGGGAGCTGAAACTCCATGTTTCTCAGCGACAGCCCAGAAAACTGACTGATCTAGAGAAGATCTGTGTGGAGGAGTGGGCCAAAATCACTCCTGCAGTCTGTGCAAATCTGGGGAAGAACTACAGGAAACTTTTGACCTCTGTAATTGCAAACAAAGGCTACTCTACCAAATATTAACATTGGTGGTCAAATACTTATTTTCAGCTGTATCACACGAATAAATTGTTAAAAAATCATAGATTGTGATTTCTGGATTTTTCCCCCCATGATTTCTAAGTGGGAGAACTTGCAAAATAGCAGGGTGTTCAAATACTTACTTTCTTCACTGTAAGTCCCCAAAATCATGCAGCTTTTCCTACTGATAATGGGTATTTTTGCTAACATAACATTGATAGGGATCACTATAATTTCAGGTTGGTAGCAGCACTGGATCCAGAACAAAATGAAGGAGGGTGCATCCGAGTTTACAAGGGGTGCAAATATAGATAATCCTCATTAAAACACATTGTGATGCCATTCTTGACGGTGCAAATATTTTAAAATGCAATGCACCCTTTTGCAGCCCTGTAGATCCGGGCCTGGTTGGTAGTTCAAAAAACAGATAAATGTCAAGTATCTGAAGGGACTACAAAAAAATCAGATGCAAATTACTGCCAGTGAGTATTGAAGGAGCTAGAAACCAACACTAAAAGTCTTAAGAGAACTACAAGCGAGGCAGAAACAAATGAAGAAAAACAGAAAGAGCACAGAAGAAATGAATAAAACAAATTCATCTTCACTCCCTCGATCCACTGCGTCTATAAACAGACTGAGCTCTGGGCGACAAAACAACAACACAGTAATAATAATCATTTGCCTGTGAGCAAACATTCCAATTGAGAAGCAGTCTGCTATGCTAATGCTAGTCCCCAGCACAAGAGCCCATGATGGGGAAGAGCAGGAGGAGAGAGAGCCAGGCTGGTATTTGGGTCAACATTGTTCATGTTTTCAGCCAGTAATTTGTTTATTCTCATCAAGAAGACCTGCCAAAGGAATATGGGTCTTCGACATGTTATTGATGGCTGCACCGAGCTAGCCGTATTTCACTTCTCTGTAAAGCTTTAAAGTCTTCTAATGAGATTAATTAAGCCTGTCCAGACTTTGTTAAATGAGGCTCTGGAGGCTCAGAGAAGTCAGATCACCTCAAGGGGAACAATCGCTTAAAATGACAATATTAAGATTTTAAACAGGAAAAAGAAAACACACGTCTTTGGGCCCATGGCACGACTCAAGTGATGATACATGGATGAAGAAAACAAAGCAACATCGTTCCACATTGTTTGATCTGGTGATGAGTCACAGCAAGCTACAACGCCACTACAAAATTGGTCCATTAGTGGCTTTAAGTGCTGCAACACATTTACCTTCCAGAACTAAAATACTTTCAGAAGCCATTCACTTCATTTATTACAGTTCTCAAATACATTTAGAGCTTTGACAAAGTCGGGGGAAAATAAACTCCATTTTCAAAGGGATTTTGTCCAAAATAACTCACCTTTGGAGGAAGGGGACAGTTCATTTCAAATAGTTGAGGTCCAAACTACTTCCTACCATCACCAACGCACTCGTAACACCCGATTCTTCATGGGGTGTGTTTATAAGCACATTTTACAGCTTTCAGGGAACAGAGCGACTCCTCCAGGCTAATTGCTTTTCAGCATTGGTTCTACTTCCTAGTTTATGATCGCTCATAAATACACTGCAGACTCTTTTTCCACAAAACATACAGCAAAAATGATTTCACACCGTTATACATATTCGGGGCAGTTCTTTACGGCATGGTCTTACCTATCTGCCTCTCCAGGTCGGCCGCTTCGTCTGGCGTGGCCCTGGGCAGAACTCCCGGGTCACTGAAACTCGTCCGCAGCAAAGAGCCCAAAACGAAGAGGAACAACACGCCTCCGATGACCGGGATCACAGGCGTCAACTGCAGCGCCAGGTACGGACAGCTGCAACACACACAAGAGGTAAGAAATTAAATAAAAATGGTCTGTAAATCAATGCAAAAGCCTGTCGGAGGTGTCTGATTTGTTGGTAAAGTTATTTGTGCCTGGAACACCTGTGACTCTTTGGTTATTGAGCGGGGATTGGGGAACGGCCATAATCCATCACCCGGTTGTTCTGATCTGCGCTAATAAGACAATAGAGAATAATCCTGTTAAAGCCGGGCCCAGGTGGTTTGACTATAATCACATTTAGTCCCATGAGGTGTGCCGCCGCAGCCCATTTCACTTCTCCTGGGGTCTATGGAGAGGCACCAGGTCCGGTCCCAGAGCACGGGGAAAGGTCTGGCACATATGTTTCAGGGGCAGCTGTGGGGATTGGAATACATCTGCGGATTCACTGACATCACGCGGGAACACAAAGTGCCCCTCACCATATGATCCTTAACTAACATCGTTACTGCAGTTTTACGGCAAAGCGCGGCTGAATGGTTAAATCGGGGTTGTCTTGCCAACACATTGCCAACAAACTGAAAATAGAGGCTTGCTAAACCAGTGCCAATAATAAAAAAATCACTACAATTGTTCCCATATTTGTCCTATCTAACCTTGAAATCTCGCCCCGCAGAGTACAAGCCCGTGTCTTTGCACGAGGTGAGCATCAGTTTATCTTGTCGCCGTTTGAGCGGAGACTAAATTTAGGTTTTGCCACCAAAGCCTGTGGGAGGAAGAGGATGTGCGGTGGTCGGGGCGCGCATGAGAGTGATCAGTGTAGGTGGCAGCGAGGAAGAGTGGTCACACAAACGGAACGGGTGGGTCATGTTTATTCTCAGAGAAACCATTTCAGGATTTAAATCAGGAATTAGGAATCGAGTCCAAATATCCAATACTGAGCCAATTACCTTTTTTGCTCTCACTGTTTTATGTTTTAGAGCAGTGGTTCCCAACCTTTTTTGCCTTGCGTACCCCTTGGAACTTCTACCTGTACCCCCTGCCTCGATGGTTTTGTTGATTAGTTAGAAAGTGAATGACTAAAACTCCTAATTATCAGTAAAAATACACTGAAACTCTCACTCTTTACAGTTACATGTTTTTTAAGCTTTTCTTTGATTATAATCAAAAATACAACTTGTTTCATCTTATTTTTTTTTATCGGAAATGAATCCAAGTGCCCCTTACTGACCTCTTGTGTGCCCCTAGACCCCTTTTAGAGAAACAACTTTCACCAACTTAATCTAAGTGAATTGTGAAGTGTATCTTCAATGCCAGAGACAAACAAAGCTGCTGCTAACACCTCTGTCCAGTTCAGACGGTGCCATGTGGAAACTAGCCAGTCCTGCTGCTCTCACATCTGGAGTGAGACTGCGGCACGAGGACCGTCTGAAGACACTTCGGGACCGGGACATCAGCAGGGGACGGGGCAGGAACACACAGCGCTGTACAAACACTCAACTGTGGCTCTGCATTGACAGATGTGACCGCAGTTCTTCCAAGTTTGACTAATTCTTGGTCTGGAGGTGGATTCTTCAGCCTTCGGTCTGCTAACGCAAGATACATGCTCGTTTCTCGGTTTATTTGTTTGTGCGTTGGTCAGGAGCTATCGCAGCAACCAGAGTTGACGAAAACAGAGACAAAAAATTTGAAAAAGTTGCTTCATTGGCAAAGAAAAAATGAAGCCATAACGAATGACAGTGTTCTGGAATGGTCTAAACTCTAAAGCCACAAATTGCAGTCCAATGTCACGAGCCGACGATTCACCAAACAAGCGCTCCGTTCTTTTGGATTGGTCACACCTCTTAATGAATCCACAGAATTAAAAAGGCGCTAATGTGGCTCCAAACAGGTGTTAAAAACTTGGCAGAACCAAGCCACAGTGAGACAATTACATATCTGAAAGGGGCATTAAGGTGATCTGGGATAGATCCAGTTTTTATAAGCTTTGAATAATCCTAAAAAGCTAAAATTATGAACAAAATTAGACTGTGGAATGTTAATAATGAAGAAATAATTATGTGTTTAGTTGCAAATGTACTTTTTTGATAAAATGTTCTTTCTAGATGACTTGTTGCAGTGTAGTTGATATATATATATATATATATATATATTTTTTTTTTAAGTTGCTCAGGAAAGGCTCGCACCTAGGGCTGAAACAACTAATCAATTAATCGTCAACTAATTGATTATTTTGTACTTTTTGTGAAAAAACTAAAACTATGTTGTCTCTAAAGGCATTGGTTATGGATTTTTTGTGTGCAAATATTTTAGCTCTGATTGTTAAATATGAGATAAATCCCGGGCCATAATCTAATCAGAGCAGAAAGAGCACTCTCTCGCTCTCATTTTCACAATCCCAGACTGAAGGTTCTTAGCTTTCAAATGAGGAATGGCATGTGAAACTTGTACTAAGAGCAGCCTACAGACATCATCTTTAAGTTTACTCTATCAAGACGTCCTCAAACGGCATCACTTTAGCTTTCCATGCACCTTTTTCCCCCAATCAATTAATTGTAAAAATATTCGATTATCTAAATAATCGTGAGTGACAGCCCACTCGCAACCCACCCAAAATGATTCCGCAACCCACTTTTTACCCAGTTGAGTTGAGAACCACTGTTCTAGGGTAAATCAGTGTACAGTGTTTCCAAGCAGAAGAGAGATCTATATAATGTTTATATCCAGCTGCTACATAATAAAACAGAAATACTGTACATAACCCAATGGGCGACAAAAGTCCACAAAGTCACCATTCTGCGAGCTGCGCGTGGACCATACAAGTGTAATGAAAAGTCAGTCATGTGGAGAAAGTGGCGGGTCAGGAGAAGCCGACAGTGATTAAAGGCCGCGGCCATTAGAGAGGGTGGCAACACACAGCGCCACCGGGTCCTCGCACAAATTACAATCAATACGCGGACATGGATGAACTGGAGGTGTCCCGCTCTCCATTTTTAATAGGCATTAGCGTATTAAAACCGTGACTAATTTTGAGATACGCTTTTCAAAAGAGGCTCCTTAATGCGCTGGTTAATGTCATCTCATGGAGTTTGGCCTTTAGGGGCTTAGTTGCTATAGAGATGCACAATTTCTAATGTAAGAAAAACGATAAATTCACAAAAGAGGATCTGGTTACCCTGGAAACAGACACATGAGAGAACAGAGGCCTCCAAGAAAAATCAAAGACCGAAATTGTTAAGTTATTATGTTTGGAAATACTGCGTATGAGACCCAAAAAAAAAAAGAGCTTAATCCATGCGTTTAATGTGCAGCAGGGCCGCAGCCGCTGTTAAATTTAGCGTGTTTATGAAATATGATCTTGTTTTAAAAGGAACAGCGTGTCCCGCAAGGCTTCAGGTGTTCAGTTGTATTTTGGTTCGCTCTTGGCAGATCATTAACAAATCTGTTGACAGGATGGAGCATTTCTCATTCCTCTAACCCTAAGGTCATTTCTGCCCGGAACTCGCGCAATTTGGTGATTTTGGAATAGTACAAAACGCAATTAGTTTACGTGCAAAATTAGGTAAAAATCTCTAGTAAAATAAAAGAAAGGCGCCCTGAGACTCTCGTAGCTCCACAGTCTTCATCATCAGCGTCAGGCATTCAAGTCATACTCCTACAGTTTGCTGAATATCTCTCCCTGCCCTTAGCCCCTGTTCGACTTGCACTGGCTGGTCCAAAAAACAAACAAACCCTTAAATAAATAAATTGTGATGGTGAAAAAGCTCTGGGAAACTTTGTCCTCTGCCAACAGTAGGCTTCAAGATTAATCACATCTAGGCAAAACTACGAAGCACTAGGAGTTTATTTGCCTCTTAATTTGAGCACAATAAAGTGAATCTTAATCTTTGTCTTATATAATTAGTGTGTCTGAAGATCAGTACATTGGAAGATTTCCCTTTCCAATTTTAAAATAATGGCCTTTTAAGAATCCCATCATCTATCGAGGCACAAACAACAGACTTTAAAGTGAAACCCAATTTGGACCAGTTAAAGTCCATGTGAAGCTGTATGCACTCCATGTATGACACAAACGCCCAGGATCACTATCACAATAGAATCTCTTCCGGCTTTGTTACTCTTTTGCCCCTCGAAAGCTGCGCTAATCTCTGCGATAATCCAATCCAGATTACGATTATCGCATTTCTCACTAAACCCTCTTATGTCTGCCACTGGCTTTTCAAAACCTCCGAGCCTCAACGGGAGCCAGAGACGCAGACCTTTATCTCGGCGGGAGGCGCCCGAGGCCGTGCAATGACTCTCTTCACTCTCGGGCCCGGTCAGTCACCTGGGGTTAGCCACACCCACACTCTTATCTACCGCTGTTAAGGCCATCTATACTATATAGCAGATGACAGCTACAGAAGAAAAGCATTAAGTCAAAGAGCAGCCTAAATAAGCTTAATAAAACATGCCATGAGTGCTTTTGGGCATTTAGACATCATTCAATGGGCCCACACAGTCTGGCAGTTTAGAGCTGGGACTTTTTGTTGTTGTAAATGTATTTTATTGAGCGATGGAAGATCGTAGTAGAATCTAAATTAGTATGGATGTGCTCAAAATATCAATACATACTGTAGATACATCGATATAACTTTAAAAATTATCGCGGCTCTTGGTATCGTTCTTTCCCCCTAGGTGTTAGACGGCAGCAAGACTGGGGTAAAAATCATGGAAAATGTAAAATGTTTTGTTCGAACAGTGTGAAATTGTATTGAGAAGGCTTTGTATCGAGGTACGTATCGTGACCTGTGTATCGAGGTATGTATCGTAACCTGACCTGTGAATCAAGGTATGTATCGTATCGTGACCTGTGTATCGAGGTACGTATCGTATCGTGACCCGTGTATCGAGGTACGTATCGTGACCCGTGTATTGAGGTACGTATCGTATCGTGACCCGTGTATCGAGGTACGTATCGTATCGTGACCCGTGTATCGAGGTATGTATCGTATCGTGACCTGTTTATCGAGGTACATATCGTATCGTGACCTGTGTATCGTGGTATGTATCGTATCGTGACCTGTGTATCGAGGTATGCATCGTATCGCCAGGTTCTCAAAAGGCACACAGCCCTATAAATTAGTGCAATTTATTTTAGGAACAGTCCTGAAACGGTGTTTGGCAAGAATTGAACAAAACTTGAACCAGTATACGCTTTTTCAGACAAAATAAATCGACTACTTCTTATGGCTACAGTCGTCCTCCTGTCGTAGTCAATGAATTGCAAAACTACTGCGGAAATACAAACTGCTGTGGACCGCCATAGTTGTGCAAGATCTTACTCAGCAAAACATGACAATTTAGTAAGTTTCGCCAAGTATCCTTATTTGGCTTAATGTTTAACATTACGCAATTATTAAGAGAGTTAAAAATGATTTGGCAGTGACGCATTACAAAAAATCCTTTCAAATGAATAATTTGAAGCACTTAAAATAATTTTCCCCAGCCGATCATATGAAACTAGAGACCACATCTTCATCGCAGGCAAGACGTAGTGATGTGTTTGTTTCCAGACAGCCACCAGTGAACGGTCATGAGGAGAAGTCTTTAAAAGAGGTTCATAAATCAGCAGCACTCCATTACAGGCTCAGGGAGTGGACGTGCGCATGAGGCCGGGTCAACGAAAAGCTTTATGGCACAAGATTTTGCGCAAGCATATATTTCTTTGCAACATTAGCCTGCATTCTGAATGAAGAGCCGGCCTTTGGAGGAATGCTTTTCTTAGGAAACCTCCACAACGGGCGTGACTGTTCAAATTATGTGGACAAAGACTCTTTCGCAAGCAACTGCCATATGACACTCCAGGGCTGACATTTTTCTGGTCCAGCATTTTTCTAGCATTGTGACTGTGACCAGGCCAGCACACACCACATGACAGCACCGCTCCATTTGGCCCAATAGGATGGGTTCATGTAACATTTTGGCATTGTAAAGAGAGCATAGGTTAATGTTATTGTGGAGAACGGGCCAGAATCCTATGGTAAATGTTAGGGTTGCACAATGTCGGAAAAAAACTTGCGCAATATTGCAACAATATTATTGCAAGGTTTTACTAAACCGTTTCTGTTCCATTTAATTTAAACACAAATTGTAAGTCAACATAAGGCTTACAAAAAACCCACTACATCAGAACCAAAACATGGCTAAAATAAAAAAATATATATAACTATAAGTTGTATGCATTTTTGTTTAAGCCAGAGTCAGATGGAAGACACTACGTCCCCTTAGAATTATATGGTTCTATCTACGTTCTAAGTAGTTTTGAGATAGTTGGGTCTAAAGTTTTGACCACTTATATAAAATAATGGAAATGGGTAATGTGTTTTTGCTCATAAAGACCTAAAAAATGCACCAAACTCTACAGGAATCTGATATAGAGCACAGAAGGGGTCCAGGAACAAGAATATGTGAATAACTCAATTTCTACAAAAATGTCAGATAGAACCTTATAATTCTAAGAGGACGACTAGTGATTCTGTGACATTTTGTGGCTTAATTGGAGACAATTATTGCATCACCTAATATTGAGATACGATATTTTTCACGATATAGTGTGTAACCCTAGTAAAATTGTCATTTAATTGTCGAAAGGCAGATGTTTTGACCTGGTTTGAGGGTGCTATTGCAGATTACCAACACGAAACCAGCGCAAAGTTCAACGTCCCCTTTGTCAATAGAAAAGAGCAGCAGTAGCTCGCTTGGAAGAGGATTCACAAACTGATCCAAAGGCCAGTGGATGGATCCTGCCGATGCTTAATGTCGTTTCAGTCTTGGCCAAGTCATTAGACCCATCGTTCTTGCCCCAGTGCCAGCGATTCCTCGATGCTAGGCCAAATGGAGGTAGAAATAACAATATTCAACCACACACAATCTTTTCCTTTTTAAATTCAAAATAAAATGATTGATGTAAACTTCCAGAGTGTCTTGAACTATTAAATATGTTGTAAAAAGTTCCTGAGAAAAGACGAAAGGGGTCAAAAGTAAACGCGGCTGTTGAATACTTCGATATTTAGGGGGACTTTCTCGATAACAAAGATCAAGCTTTGGCAAACCATCACAAATATGTTAAAATGTGCTGGTAAATGTATTAACTCTGTATTAATTGTCTGTAAAAGATAAATGTCTTGACTAAACAGCAGCGCAGAAAAAAAATACCTCTCTACACTCTTTAGCAGCAGTTTTTTGCAGCTTTTTGTTAATTTCCTGACTTTGGAGACATACTTCACATTGTAAATTTGTATATCCTCCAAACAACAATTTCGATATTATCTTGTAGACGATATATTGCCCCCCTCTAGTCGACGGGTGCATCTAAAACGAACCCTAGTTCTCATGAGGCGGGAACAGCTGAAGGTGACTCCTGCTGCACTCCAGTATTGATAGTGTCGCTTTGAACTGCTCCTTTGAACCTGTGCACACACTTGCTCCAAATGGCCTCACAAATGCCTCCCTGTTTGCCTTACACACCCTCCAGGCATCGCAACTTCAGCTCAATTGCCACTTAGCGTTACCTGAGGGGAGAGAACACTGGGAGAGCAGCATCTTCATAAATTATTCACACTTTAGCAAATATGGTAATGTTCATAAAGGAATTCAACACAAGGCTGCCGGGAGATGTGCGACAGTATGCAAAAAAAGAGAAAAAAGGTCAGTTTTAATCCAAGAAAGCATGCATTAGCCTCAGTATGTTTGTAAATGCCAGCAGTTTAAAGTGGATCGGTCTTGTATTCTGACAAAAACAGAAAACTGAAGCCGAGATTATGACTATCATGATTAGATTAGAAGTGCACTGCTGCAATTACTCAGTGTATAGAGTTAAAGTTTGTGTTGCTAACTCCAAAACGGACAAGTTGAAACCAGTTCTTCTTGACTTAGAACGTTTAAAAAAGCAAATAGATCATCCACTGCTAATTGCCAGACGAAAATGCAAGTCCACCTCACCATTCCATGCTCTGTGATCACATAATACTCATGGCGTGTTTTTCATAAAGTTCCTACTACTTCACTGAACTGAATCGAGGTGTTTTGCAGGCTAATACATCTTAACATTATTCTAAGTAACAAATACAGCATCATCGGTAATCCCTCCAAAGCCACTTTTCTGCCAAGACATCATAAAGACGAGCGAAGCTATGCGGCTCTTACAAACAAACATCCCCAATCTTGTGCAGCCTATTACTGATCCACGCTACACAGACAGCCTGTTACCCAGAGTCCAAAGTGCACGGTCAGACAAATTATATGGAAATTAGAGAGATAATGACAGCTACTGACAAACACTGATTAGTTTGACCCTTAAAGTCTTCCGCCATTCAAACTCTCAATTTAAATTACATTCACTAAAGAGGTTTATAAAATCCTTTGGCAGTGCTGGTCCATTTGTCCATTAGCAAAGCAATGGCAAAAAAGAGAGAGCAGATTTTAGGGCAAGGCCAGATAAAGCCAAACATTCTAGACAGCAACAGGATGAGGTATGGGCTTGTGAAGAACCACAGCCCACAATTTAACATCATTGGGAAAATATTTGATTGCACATCTTCTGACCAAGTATTACGACCACTTACTGAATACTTCTCTCAAACACCTGTGGCTTTTCTGCAGAACGTCACCTCAAAGAAAATCACAAAAAGCCAACACTGACTAGCTAGAGTCAAGTTTAACAAGGTGAGAATAAGCAACATGTGGAACAACAAAGTGCATGGATATCTGGAGGGGCACTAGAGATGAGAAAGAAAAAAAAAAAGCTAGAGTCACTAAAAAGGCTTCACTGTGCCCAAGATCAACAAGCAAAGATAAATATAGTTCACAAAGGATGTTCTGTGTCTTTTCTACTCTCTCGCAATCGTTTTAGCCCGTCTGCGCGGCACAATGAATGACATCAGCCACACACAGATACAGACCATGTGATGTAAACTATAGTGTCAGGGTACATGGCCAATTTAAATGCATCCTTTACAAACTGAAAGAGGAGCTGTTTTTCCACTTTGCTGACAACCGGTGAGGAGGCTTAGGAAAAACGCCTCTAATCGAAACACATTACACTTAATAGCAACAGAGGCCAGTGTGCAAGTCTGCTGACTATCGCCCTGTCCGATAAATGTCTCCGTTCAGCTGACAGGCAGGCGGAGGAGAAGAGGAGGAGGGAGTCAGGAGGACTGATCCAGCCTGAAGGCATGGATCTACAGTAGCTAAAGCCCAAAAGAGGCACATGGTGCTCATGCCTCTGTCTCTGTGGTCACAACAAACTGGGGACAGGCAACAGTCCCACTGGGGACACTGGTCACAGGAAGTGGAGCTGACTGCCTGCATGGGTGCAGGTGTTTGTAGTCCTACATCAGATTGTCACTTTGGAAAGCAGGGTTTTGTAATCATTTAACATGTGATGGTTTATTAAGGTTTGGAGTAAGACAGGATGAACACCTCTCTTAAACCTGCTATAGGTGGCAAAATAAAAATGTATCTCACAACTTTTGCACACCCTGACCAATGTTTTACTGTTACTTACATGTGCCATGTTATTATGCTTGCTCTGGAGCAAAAAAGTGTCCATTTAAGCATACTGCTCTATGTAAACATGACCCTCCCAGATGTAGTTTTTTTTGTAAAACAAACTAAACTTGCTAATGCTAAATGGATTTCAGTAGAAAATAATTTACAAGATACGAAATGTGTTTGGCCCTTTGCTCTGTGTGACCACATGTGCAAAATAGTATAAAAATTAAGTATGCCCAAATCCATCGTTAAAATAATCTACAGACTTGCTCCTGGCAAACACTCACTGCAGAATGACCGTTTAGATTAATTTAATGCATTTTTAATAATCTTGCTCGGACTATTTAGGGTTCCAGAAGATACGTGCAGTCATCAGCAATATTTTGATTCTGGCTTTTGACCCTGATAAACGGGTCTAATTGAGCTTCAAACAGCCTGATGTGCAGGTTTCTTATCTATCAAAGATGTGCTTCAGAGATCATCAATGTCAGAGTGATTACTGAGGTCTAATGAGGAGATAGAGTGTGTCCTGTGTTACACTTCTGAGCTGGCAGCGAACAGGTCAATGTCTGTGTCTGCACGCAGTATTACATACTCCACTCTAGTTTAGAAAAAGTGCACATTGAGCTCGACAGGACTTGTAAGAGAAACACAGTGACTCCATTTAGCAGGTTATTCCCAGAGTGAAGGAAAGAAAGTCTCCTCAGGGAATACCAGGACTGTGATTAACATCGGCATATGTAGACAGAGCGTAGGCTACCCTGAAGCCAAAGGATTTTGTGACAGGGCCAACGGTCAGGGACAACTAGACAAACAAATCATCAAATGTGTTTTACAGCAGAGGGAGAGAAAGTAGAACCTGATATTCAATTGATGTGCTGCATTACCACATGGGAGACTGGACACCGGAGAGGCTAAACGGAGCATCTACACTACACTACATACTGCTGACATAGTGTGAAAATGAGCCCTGTAGCTGAAGGACACTATCTGATAGTACTCCAGCATACATGCAAACAAAACAACAAACGGGGAATAAGACTGACAAATGATCTGACAATGTAATTCATTATATCACGGCATGCTTGACACAGAACCCCTATAAATTATTCAAACCAGTTTGTATTGACATCTCCCTGAGCTATAACACAGACTGATAGCTGATCTGTGACATAATTGACCCATTTGGCAGTTTGAAGACAGCAGAGACCTGCCAAAAACTCTTGCTCACATGTAAAGTGAGACCAAACAAACCTGCATACCTCTACAGACACAGCAATACTTACTCAAATGTGAAGAAAAGTCCACAGGTGGCTAGAATAAGCACAAGTGTGAGGTAGAAAACCCCAGTCTGTTTGGCCATCATAATCCTGCCATTGCAGTAAAACTTATTCCGTCCAGGAAAGGACTCCCACTTCCTCTTCTTTGGGGTCCTTTTCTTGTAAGGGGTCTCCATCGGTGTCGAGCTGCGAGTGCTGATCTGACTGTACTCGCACTCTCGCATGGACTCAGACACCCCGAGATGCATGAAGTGCCGATGACTATCTTCAGAGATGAAGAAATCCTGGGGCTGATGCGACTCTGTAAAAACAACAAACCGGTTCAGATCATCAGACTGCTGAAGTTAAATGCTCGCAGACCTGCCTGGGGCGAGCAGAGTTGGAAAAGTTTACGAGAAACATTACTTCCTGTTATTAATAAGCTAACACTACATATCTGACCAACTCTTCATAGACATAAAAATATAACTTAAATATAAGCAAGAAACTTAGCAGTGTATGAAATAACTTCACATAACCTCATGAACCTTCTCGTTAGCTTCTTTGTTAGCTTCAACTTGGCTAGCACAGTAGCACGTATGTGTATAGTGCGCTGCTAAAGCAACTTTATAACAATACTAGATTGCAGTTGAACATTAAACGTGGTTATTTGCATAAATCACAGTTTTTCTGCGTACAAATAGTTGCGTGTGTGTGGTGCATTATAAAGCCCATTGCGAGTGTGTAAGCTGCACATCTCCCGAGGTCTGCTTAGCCCCAGTGAAGCACAGCTCAAGTGCCTTACCACAGCCAAGAAACGCTGCTCTAGTCGCGGGTGGTGTCACGTAGCTACTCCTTTTCGTTATCCAGGTTTATTCCGAGCCGAAGACCAAGCGAACAACACCATTTTCAACAATGTCATGTGTAAGATGTGCCCTGAAGCTTGTTGCCGGGTAAACTTCACACAAAATGAGGTTAAAAAAAAGATCCAGCGAAAGCGCTCGACGGTTTCCTCAGACGAGCTCCAGCCTCGCTCAAAACACACTGCTTCTTTGGCACACGCATTCACCCCATTGCAGCCATATGTACGAGAATCTTTAAAGCATCAAGCAACAAAAATGTTCAAAATCTTCATTAGTGACCGCTTTGTGTGAGATAACATTCGCATTCGCAGTGTCCCTGGAGAAGCGTGAGAGCAGGCAGGCCAGCAGACAGCCTCCGCACCGTCCCCGCTGCTTCTCCTGCCACCCTCACAAACACCGACACACGGGGCTCCTCCTCCCGCTGCCACCCTCACAAACACCGACACACGGGGCTCCTCCTCCCGCTGCCGAGGCGGACCACAGGACGTTTCCCAAACCGAGGACCGGGGGACCTCCAGGAGACCGCTGATGGGGGAGTCCCACTGTTCAAGCAGGGGCGTGGCCAAGGAGGGCTCCCATTAACAAAAAAGTAGGCTATGAGCATATATTATCAATGTGCAGGAAACCATAAAGCGACAGGCTAGAAAGATTATGCTCTCTAATTTGTTAAATATTATTTAGTATCTTTAAACCGGAAATTGAAGCTACAGGCGTGCCCAAAGTTTTTTCCATGGAGGGTCAAACTAGACAACGGAGGGCCAAATTAGCAGGCAAAGGGCCAAATGCAATGGGCTATATGCACAGCGAGCCCATGCGACTTCCGACTGGACTCAAAAACCGCTGGCGCCCTTCCTCTCCCTATTAATTTGCATTGAGTAGTTAGCATATCTCACACAAATGAAGACTAACCTCAAGATTTGTCAGCGGACAGCGAGTGACGGATACCATGTGACTGATACCATGTGACCAGCAGCTGGTTAAAAGCATTATGTCGGGTGTAACCACTTCATTGGAAGGAACCTCTGTGCTCCGAACGAGAGGTGTTTATGCCTCGAAGCTAACGGCTAACACCAAATAAAAAATTAAACAAGCACAAAGTTTTGAATGAGCTGCACAATAAAGAAGTGGCCTGTCTGCAGTTTAATTATTATTTAGTTGTTTAAATTTTATATCGTTTCTATTGAACACTAGCCATTAGCTCTGAGATAAAAGTTCCTATCTGGATGAAGACTGACGTTTCCTCCAGGTCAGTTTTCACATCCAACATCGCGTTTTTAACACACTGCCACTGACTTGCCATCAGTGAATCGTTGTCCTCCACGTTATCTTCACATATTTTTAGATTTGTCTGAGCCCTGCTAATAACTCAATGCAATTTGATGCAGGGCGGA
>OMNZ01030682.1:19714-38089 GCA_900303255.1 Lesueurigobius sanzi
CTTCATATCGTGATTCAGAGGTTTTTACGATTAAACCAGAACAAACCAGGAGAAAACTAGGTCTGAACCAGGACCAATATCGGACAATATCACAGACTGAATCTGGATTAAACCAGGACTAAACCAAGAAGTAAACCGGACTAAAGCAGATGCTAAGCAGGACTAAACCACTACAACACAGGTCTAAACCAGGTGTAAACCAGGTCTAAACCAGGTGTAAACCAGGTCTAAACCAGGTGTAAACCAGGTCTAAACCAGATCTAAACCAGGTCTAAACCAGGACTAAACCAGATCTAAATCAGATCTAAACCAGGACTAAACCACAACTAAACCAGGTCTAAACCAGGTCTAAACTAGGTCTAAACTAGGTCTAAACTGGGACTAAACCAGTTCATCGTAGAGAGAGGTCACTTTGAAAATAAAATACTTTTACTTTTAACCCAATTTTACAAATGTACTGCAGTAGAAAGTACCGATACAGGCACTAAAATGTAATGAAGTGAAAGTAAAAAGTATTCATCATAGAGCTTACTTAAGTAAAGAAAAAGTACCTATAATTTGTAATTATTACTTGTACTTATACTTTTTACTTTGTTACTTTCCACCACTGATGTTACGTTGTTATTGGAAACCATGTAACCAATACCTTTCAAAAGGAACATTCAGCCTCATGAAAAAGGAGGACAACTTTTATAGACTTTTGGGAATCACTTTCAACAAAAATGTACTTTAATGCGAGCTAATAAATATTTCAGATGGCTCTACTTATCCCATTGCATTGTAAAGTCACAGCGCCATTAGCGGAGAGCAGACTTTAACCACTCTCTTCACTTCTGATAGTTTAATGTACATGCTTTATGTTCCTCCAGCTGCAGAACTCTCGGACAGTCATGCAAGAGCGAGATCGATACATCCGGGATCTGGAGGAGAAAGTGGCTTTTCTGGAGGCCGAGGTTAGACAAATGAAACTTTTTGAAATGTGATCAATAGGGATAATGGGTTTTTTTATTGGCCGTGAATTTCTCGTCCGCAGAACCGAGAGATGCATGACCATATGGAGTATCTGATGGCCGGACAAGACCCCCCTCCACTGACCACTAATGAGAAGAAGCCAGAAGTGGTTTATAGGTAAAGCCTCGAGCAAATGGAAAAAAGGAATGATTGTGCTCCACAGTTGCAATTAAGCGGAATGAGTGGTCGCGATTAACAAATAGCAAAGACTAGGGCTGGGTACCGTTAAAGGATACCAGTTTGGTATCGAAAAAATATTCCAAAGCAAATTTGTCTGCCTGGTGGGTCTTGAGACTGCACTAAAGAAGGTGACTTAGGTGTATCAGTTCAAATAAATGATAAAAACATGAAAAGAAACAGTATTTTATTGAATAAATTACCATTATTGTTCTGTTTTTAGGTTCTACAACAAAACTAAAAATATAAATGACTTGATTTGAGAATATTAGTCTTGTTTAGAGCAGTTTTGACTAGATCAGACATATTTACTGCTGTCATATACATTATTTGGCTTATTTCATGACAATTTTTACTGATTACTGGTAATCTCACTTGAATTATAGGAAAATAAAACTGTCAAAAGGACAATTTCTTACCCCATTGGCGAATAAATTTAAATCAAGAAGGAAATAAGTAGAAATCTATTGATACAAGTCAAAAAAGAGGTTAGAATTAGGTCAAATGAGTGACTAAACTCGTCAAAACAGCTCAAATTTAGATAAATAATTCTGACTGATATTTACTTTTTTGTGTAGGTGACAAATTATTTAGTATAGGTATCATTAAAGTACTAGTATCGGGGGAAATGAACGATACCCAGCCCTAGCAAAGACTGTATGCATGTTTAGACCTCTTTCAAACATAATCTGACATACTTGTGATTGTTGTGTTCGTATTTGTCATTACATTCTTCTAATTGTACATTTTATGTTTTTCAGCAAACCACTTACGCCCTCAAACCAGGGCAAAAAGGCTCTTCCCTTCATCAAAGTCATTGAGATCAAGTCATGAGCTTTAGATAGAGACTTGTAAATACCGTATGTATCTATACCTCCTCCTGAAAACAAATGTAGCTGAAATAACAACAGGCTTCTGGTGACATGTTGGTTGGTACTCAGTTACTTTCAGGACTGTCTCACAACTTTTCACAAACTGAAGAAGAGTGGGTTCAACAAAAGACACTGTGTAATGCAAAGACTTTATTTTTCTGGAACTAACTAGAAACAGGCATGTGGGGGAGGTTACTTCACTGTGTCTGTTTTGTAACAATAATAGTAATAATGATAATAGGACTTGTGTAGGAATACACAGTATAATAAGCCATTTACACTAGGTCGAAGACTCAAGTTGCTGATTTCACTTATTAATATAATAATATTCATATTAATATTGGAACATAATATTTAATTGAAATGTTTTTTCTCCTTATTTTTTCCTGTACTGCCTATTCAAATGAGAAGGTCAAATTCTTGCCAAAGTCATGCTCTTTCCCATACTATTTTGACTATATTTCATTTGAATGAATTTAAGCATGAATTATTTGAAATATGTTTAACATTTGTTGTGCATATTTGTATCTTTCTTGTGTGTGTTTGTTTGATAAGTATCACCCGGATGATAGTTTTGAGAAACTGTGATAGCTGTAGATACTGCATTTTTTTGTGAAATGTAAATTATGTATTTAAAACTAACATATTCAATAAAGCCATTTTAAAGTGCATAAGACAGGTTTTCATGTTTTTCGCGGTTTAATCAGATAATTCCAGTGCTAAGTATAACTCATAGTTTACCAATAAAATGGCAATTTCATGAAAAAAGTGGAAATTCTTCATGGACGAGGGACAACTTCAGACTCCAAGGAAAGAACTGAGACTTGCTCTTGACCCATTGGTAGTCTGGTTGCCTGATACAAGTGTACAGTATCCCGATACAGTGTCCATAATACAATGTACTGTATATTCCAAAGAAACTGAAGAAAAATGGTACAAAAAAAGGTACAATAAATAGTCATTTTTATTATGCTAAATATGTTCAGCAACTGAAACATGCAATGGCAGTAGTTAGAGAGCGTGTTGTCATGTGAATAAGCCAAACAAGCAGATATAATTCATTTTCTTTTTTAATTTGCATATCACGATACAGGTGCCTCGATACGATACACGTATTGTCAAGTGGTGCGTAACCAGTGTTGGGAGGGAGTAAGTAACTCATTACAAAAGTAACGTGTTACAGAAATATATCACTTTTTTCAGTAACTGAGGATTATAATATATTACTTAAACAAAATACAGTAATATATTAGTAAAATAAAGTAATGTTAGTGATTACAATTTGAGTAACTCAAGTAACTAGTGCAACTCCCCCCAAATAAGATGCAGCATCCAATCAACTTGGATACTGGTGTAGAAAGAGGCTTTTGTAGCTAACGTTGTCAAAACAAGACACTTTAGAAAGTGAACAGCTGAGGAAAAGGAAATCTTTGACTACACCTTTGCTCTGTGGCCAGATTCTCACTATTTTCTGTTCATATTTTGCCAAAAGTAACTCAGAGTAGTGTTACTCAGTTACATTTTTGCAGCAGTAATATGTACTACAAACATATTACATTTTTAAAGCAGTAACTAGTAATATATTACAATTTTAATGTAACTTGCCCAACACTGTCTGTAACGATGTACTGCCAATATGATACTGTATATTGAGCACAGCCCTAATGGCGATGGTTATGACACTTAAAGGCACTATACCTGATTTTTTTTTTAAATTACAAATAATGAAAGAAGCGGTGAGTAAATTAAATTGATACAGTAGTTGTGGTCCTAATACATTTCTTAAATCTTATTTATTCATAGAGATGAGTTTATGAGCACATTTAACAACTTGCAGGGTCACTTTTTTTAGGGTCACTGTCACAGAAATGCAATGACAGTAGCTGTAAACTCCTGAATTTAACAAAATGTTTTACATTTAGATGGACAGTATTATTTCCACAAATGTCTTAGTTGACAATATGCTAAAGGAGGGCAAAACAAAATTCATTCCACTACGAGGACAACAATCAAGTATAGTGCCTTTAATTCTCATCAGTCTGTATTTTCAACAGGGAGGTAATCTACTAAACATCACAACCATGTCAAACCAGGGGATACTATGGATTTTTTTTTTTTAAGTATAGTTATACAATGTTCTAGTACAGTGGTTTAGACAAGCTTTGAAGATCAACTATTTTATGAGGTGGTCGACTGTGTTCCGGTGAGCTAGGTAGCTTGACGTCTAGGCGTGTCTTATTACTGCCATCTAGTGGAGGATTTAAAAACAACAGAATACCGTAAGATACTGAAACACGTTTTTTTTATGTCAAGAACAGACAATAAATAAAGTTGACACACACACACACACACAGACAAAAAACTTAAATTACACTTCATATAAATATAGTTCTGCATACAAAACACAACATTTGTATTTCGTTTTTACTTTTGGACCATTCACTGAAATAGGAATTATGTAAAAACAATTATATGGCAATGCTTACGTTCTAATTTCTTATGCCATACTGACTACAATCAACTCGGTCTCCAATAGCTGGGATGTTGAATGTTTTAGGAAAGGCAGCGACTACAGCTTCAAAATGAAAACGTGATCAATTGTCATGAACTTTGGGTTTTGCAGTGGGGTTTTGCAGTTGGGTCTTACAGCGTGCTTTCTAGTGTGTTGTAATTATCTTTGAAGCTTTTGAGCTCCAGGAAGTGTTTGGGTCTCTTGCTGCGCTGGCCCGTAGAAGGCAGGTATGTGACTTGGATGGTGGAGGGTGTGGAGCGGACAGGAGATCCAGTCAGGTCCTTGGCTGCCGACTGGT
This sequence comes from Lesueurigobius sanzi, assembly GCA_900303255.1. NCBI lineage: Eukaryota > Metazoa > Chordata > Actinopteri > Gobiiformes > Gobiidae > Lesueurigobius > Lesueurigobius sanzi. Next base: position 24,585 of record OMNZ01030682.1, read on the forward strand.
GGTGCTGGTCCAGGCTAGTGGTACTGGAATAGGCCTTCACACTGGAAACATAAAGGGAAGTTCAGTTTAGTCCAGTTTATTTGTTTCGGTGCCACAAAAAATAAATATTTGCATCTAAAATGATTATGAGCAGAAAAAGTAAAACATGCAGAAGCAGAAAAGTAATTACTACCCATATCCAAGCAAGAACGACACATATGTTGTATGATACTGGTACTTACACATCAACCAGTTCATTTAGTGCTTGCTGGTAATCAAGAAACTCTGCTTCTCCAAACACCTGACAAGCAAAAAAATGGAACATGATTATGTCCTGAAAACATTATTACAGTTGGAAAATGATTATAGATGCACCCACCCCTGTGCCATGTCGAGCATCGTCATAACCTTCCAGAAGTTTGTCTATGAGAGCACTGCGGCTGCTTTTGATCAGAGAGTGAGAGTTTCGAAGCTCCAGCAGCCAGCTCCTGAAGTGGCGGCCAGTCAACGCACTGGGGGTCCGGCATATCTCTTGAAGAGGAATCCCTAATGTCCACACAGCAGCAGAAGAAGATCAAGCAATATAAAACAATTAAAAATACCGTAACATAAACATCATCTCCTCTCATGCCCAGCCCTCACCAGAATCCCGAATAGCATCCAAAGCTTTCATTCGGAACAGGTAGTTGTAGCAACCTTTAAATCAAAAACCAGAAGATATAATGTTAAAGATTGACGGTTTGTATCAGTACAGCACTGTTTTACCACAAAAGCATCACAAGTCAACATTTGCACTAATGAGGTCTGGATTTTGTGTGGGTATGTTGAAATGGATGGGTGATTCCATTCCATCCATTAGCGACATTGAGGAATATACAAAGAAAATCAAAAGTTATGGCTGCACAATACAGACAAAAATTATACGTATATGTATACAAGATTATATATAATCTTGTATACATACAAGATTATTAATGAAACATTTGACAAAATGAATGACAAAAACTTGACCAATACAGGGATAAAACTGATGTAAATTAGGAAAATCCTGACATATTGACTCACTAAGTTGTGATTCATGTTTCAGTCTGTCATCTTCTTCAGCAAGAAGCCTAGGCTCAAAACGGATCTCCTGAACCTTGGACAGTCCGGAGTCAATGTCCTCTTTTAAACCCTAGAGAGAAAACCAAAATTAGTCCCAAAAAAAATATTATGTTATCAACAAAAATATGAACAAGCAAACCTTTGGTGCATTGTGTCCTATTGGTGCATGAGGTCCGCGGCGGGATCTCATGGCAAAACGCATAATTTGCCTTTTGACGAAGATGAACAACAAAACAAACACCTGCAGACATAGTAAACATGTAAATACACTGTGAAATGTGGAAGTGGGCATTAAGCAAGAGCATTAAGTTATGGTTAAAAACTTACCAAGCTCCCATAAGTCATAACCAGTACAACATTAACACCAGATAAAGGAGGCTCTGCCATGCTGCTGCCGTCTGGTGTAGCAATCAAGCTATGAAATTTATAAATTGTTTACATTCGCATTGTGGCTACGGCTATGCACTATCACAACATTTTTTTAAGATCAGTAACCACCTTCTTGTATGTTACTCGGGTGCATAATACATTTCGTTGGGTAACATCATAAAACTATTAAGTACTAACAGCGATAACTACATAGGGACATAGCTCGCATCCATAAAAACAGCAAATACGTAGTTTAGCTTGTGGCTAGCTGGTAGCACTAGCAGCAGTATCACGTGACCAGGACAAGTCGCCGTAATATTCAGAAAAAGTGGGCCAACATTTTTGTGCATCTTCAACATTGAACTGTTTATGTCCACTGATCCGGTTGGTCTTAGGAAATCTGAGTAATCGAATTGCAATCAATATGCCATGGATATGGGATAGAAAAAGAGAAGCTGATTAAAAATAAAAACAAGGGAGCTATATGATTGACAACAGGCAGAAAGTTGTGTTATATTTATATACCTATATGTATATAAACCGAAATAGCAATTACTTAAATTGTTTTTGTATGGCATGTTAACCACTTAAATTTTAAAATTTTGTTCTGTCAGGTGCTGTTATGTAGATAAATTACTACTGCATTGAAGTTAACTCATGCAATATTTCAAGCATTAAAATGTCATTTCATTGCCAACTTCTGGTACTACAAAGATGCTGCAAAAAATAATTGGTCACGTGGTCTGGGCTCAGTTTCCTCGGAGCTGCGTGAACCACGTGACGTAGCTCTCAGTGGAGGCAGAGGAAAAGAAACAGGTAAATCTACAGCCTCGTTTATTGTGTGCGAATCTGCTCCTTCTTATTTTCTTAATTTTGTAATCTAAACGCACAATTTCGGGTAGTATAGCCCGTTCCCGACCCGACTTTAAATCGGACATCAAGGCAATTTGTCTCTTGGTTTTGTTGCGGTGTATAAAACTGAGCCGGTTTTGTGGTCAGTATCGCCTGTATTTATTTTCATTTCTTGGGCCCGGAGGCCTACTTTTAGCCTCGGTCTTTGTTGCACAAATATGCAAGCTGTCCAATCTTTCACTTGTCACGTAGATGGTAATGTGGCGATTCGATTGTTGTGTCCGTGCATACGCTAAACTAATAAGTGAAACTAGCCCTAACCACCGTGCTAACTGCGTTGGCTTGTTAGATTAGCATTCGGCTAATGCTCGTTAGCTGACAACTAGTGGCACCGGGTAAAATGGGCGTTTTGTGTCCAGTGTAACAACAAAGCAACGCTTCCTGGTACTTTGCTTATTTACTGGTTCGTGTTGTGTGTATTTGCTATGAATTTCAACCCAATATCCTCCACTTGGTGCAGTATATTCAATATTTTATTGAGCTAGTTAGCCTTGGCTGGTGGAGTTAGCCTCGCTCTCGCCATGAGGTGAAGCCGTGAAGCGGAAGCTCGCCCTCTGAGGCTTCAGCGCTGGTGGTTCCCCCTAACCCCTCGACGACTTGGTTAGCATTTTGGCCATGTGGCTGCTAGGCATTAGCGATAGATTTGTTGGTCAAGGCCTCTTTGAAGGGTTGGTTGTCCGGTGCAGTACAGGCAGTTTTACGTAACATTTGGGAGATTAAGGATCCGCTGTCGATAACAAGGTTGAGGTTGGCAATTTGTTTCTATAAATATTGTCGGCCGTAATAGCCCAGCATTTCAATGTTGAAGTGTTTTCTTCCTTCAGGGTTTTGTTTTGCTTATCTAAAACTGGTGATCGAAACTGTACGTCTCCCCAACGCAATCTGTAATGAAATGCGTTTTCTGGTGGCGTGATGATGGGCGCTTGAGTTGTGCACTTGTTAAATAACATAAGCCTTGAATATGCAGTGCTACAGCCATCTCCACTCACTTCCCGGCCAGTCCCGCGGGCCGCTGTGTGTGCAGTGTTCAAAATGGCCAACATCAGCCTAATGCACAAGATAAATAACTTTTCCATAATGAACTTTACTATTAAACACTTATAGATTTAACGTATAGCATTTACTCTGTGCACTTTGCATATGCTCACTGTCCTAAGTCAATTGCATTTATGTTTTTGCAGGTGTCATTTCTTTGTAAATACTGTTATTTGTATATACTGTAAATGATGACGTCCATGGGCGGGAATCGAGCCCGTGGCAGCTGGGAGCAGACACAGGGGCAGACACAGACCCAGACACAGCACAAGCAGAGGCCTCAGGTACCCTCACACACAGACCCACTGTACACCCATGTCATGTTATAGCACTCAACACTATAGATTATATGTACGTCAAACTAAATTTACGTTTAATCTAAGTGTCAAAATGCCAAAAGATGGTTTGCCATATTTATGTTTCTATCTTAACATCCAAATGCGAGATATTCAGAGATTTCCAAGTTACTTATTCATTAACCCCTTAAACCCCAGCGTGCCAAATTTGGGTCCTGCAGGGTATAAGAGGTTAACCCCTTAAACCCCAGCGTGCCACATTTGGGTCCTGTAGGGTATAAGAGGTTAAAGCTGTTTTGGTTGACAGTCCATTCAGTTGCAAATGAATCAAAGTGGACACTTATAACAAAAGTAAGCACCATCTCGAGGACCAAATGAAACTCCAGGGAGGGCTGAATTTGAGCACCCCTGGTTTAGATAATGTTCTGGGTCTTTATTTGCACAGGACTCGGTGAAGTGGAGGCAGGGATCTCTAAACCTTTCAGAAAAATCTGTCAGTTGCCCCAAAAATTATCAACATTGCCGACTTTACGTTTCTTTAGAGTGGACCTGAGGTTTTATGTTTTCAAATCACAATTGAATCGTCAAATTTTTCGTATTTGATGGTGCTTTTGTCAAGTATTTTGGGCCCACTGCGCCTTGTGTGTCCAGTTTGGGTCCTGTGGGGTATAAGAGGTTAACGGTACATTCCAGTTTTGACACATGTATTGACTTAATTTGAATCAATTGGTCACTGTTTATTGGCCCAAAATAGCTTACATTCATCATATATTTGGCTCAAAACTTCTCTGGTGTTGCTATAACAAACTTTTTATTTATTTTTTGACTGACGTAATGCAAAATAATACTAAGATATATTTTATTTTCCATTGACATTTTTATTTACACACAACCTCCCTGTTGGGTGTGTTTTCATCAATATAATCTGGCTCTTGCACCAACTCAATCTTTTTTCAACAGGCCACCGCAGAGCAGATCCGACTCGCACAGATGATTTCAGACCACAATGATGCAGACTTTGAGGAAAAGGTCAAACAGGTGAGTAATACATCCGGAAGTTACAGTAACTCATCCGTTTCTTAAAATAGTTTTAATTTCTTTTGCTCCAGACTTACTTTATGATGCATTAGGATTATTTTTATAGTAGAAAGGAATTGTCTATACACTGGATGAATATTGTTTGGCTGCATGTCTCACTGACTAATAATGGGTTGTAGTGCAAAAAAAGCCATAAATCTGGTGTAGATTTAGTGCATGATTGAGATATAGCTCACTCCAATTAACAAGATGCGTTCTATCAATTATAGACAAAAGTTTTGCGATAAACCTGACTTCGCACTCCCAAACTTATCACACAGTTGACCAGTTGTACAGAGAAAGTCTAGACCCCAAAGAAAAAGAATGTTACATGAACGAACTCGAGTTAGTTGGGAATGAAGATCCATATGAAATCCCAGTTTGTTCAGTGGCGCTCTTGCAATCTTGCCTTCCGTAAATGAATCAATCGATATTTGATACCATGCTCTTTATACAAAATAGACAATAGCTGTTATATTTCAAGCTATAAAGTTATAGCCCTGCAATTGTTACACACAAACATGAAAGAGTAAAGAAAAGTGCATTTTTATCAACATTTTCTATGACAAATAATTGCTAACAATTGAATAAATGCAAATTAACCTATACACAAATATCAAATACGTACCGGCCACCAAATGAGCTGAGCGAATTTGGATGTTATCCAGATTTTTCCTATTCAAATTCTGATTGATCCATAATAGTCTGCTTTCCTTGATTTTGCACAACTTTGGGTAACCCGTAGGGGTGGACCACGAGATTCGAGGTTGCGTTCACAAGAACGAGACGAGATTTTGACAAAATTTTACCAAAATTAATAAATACATATTTTGCTCATTTATTTCCAGTGTACTGAACAGTTTGAAGCAAAACCAACAAACTCTAATAAGATATTATTAAACCTTCATGTTATTCCTTTTTCTCTTATTGACTCGTAAAAATAGCTGTGTTTTATAGATGTGCATATAGTTTTATATTTGGACAAAGCTCATAAGTTGGACTCTCTTGTTTAATTCTTTTCTGATCAAACTTCCTATCAAGCCATCAAATGCAATTATTTACTAAACAAGATTTAAAAAATGTTTTCAGGGGCAGCAGACACAGATTTCTAATAAAACACACATTTGACCTGTGTGGGACCTACCTCTGCCTTGCTCAAATGTCACTGTGTGGCCCGTCCCTTGTGCTCCGCTGCGCACGGATCTCACACCCGACATTCAGTGTGCAATTCAAACACTAGTTGGCAGTGCACGGTGCACCTTCCAGCCCGCCAGAGTAACAATAGCATCTAAGCAGAGTTAAGGAGGGGCTTTACACCGTAGTCTTACAGCGGTTAGACCACACAGCGAAAATTTCAACAAGGCAGAGAAGGACTTATGAGAAGCTCTGAGTCTGACTGAGGCACATTTAAATTTCTGAATTTCACATGTAGCATTTCCTCTTCTAATGAGCCGTCCTCTGCATCTCTACGCTTCTCTCAGCCAGCTCCCCTCTCGTCTTCACTTTCGCATTCTTATAACACGTAACCTAGCAGAATGGATTTGTGTTTGTAGCATTTATTATGAAAGTAAAACAGGGAAACAAAAACGCCAGACTCATGTTAAACTTGTGTCACGGTAGTAATGCAGCAGAGGGGGGAGAAGTGATTTGCCCATTCCGCACTCATGCGAATATAAATGCTCATATTATCAGTATGCTGTTATGTTTAGTTGTATTGTCTAATGCACACATGAACCACAGAAGTTATCCACAAACACTGTGGAGGAGCCTTCGTGAGGTTTTAACTGAGCCGTGCCAACGATCGTATATATCTCAACAGGGTTAAGGTTCTGTGTGAGGATGAAACTGTTACAGGGTTTCTGTGGGGCATTAAAAAGCATTAAGTCATTAAATGAATTGTGTCCAAGATATGGCATTAAATAAAAGCATTAAATTGAAATCAAACTGGCATTAAATGAAAACTTCTTGGAAAATAATGACATTGCTCAACTCCTATTACAGCAAAAGTTCGTCAAAAATACGAAAAATTTGGTGTAGACTGCATTGTTGGCTGAAATTATGCACCATTTCTGTTGAAAAATTCTCCATTGTAACAAATTTTTCATTGAACATGGAAATTAATACTAAATCTGCACCAATTTGTGGCATTGAAAATTTTGTATTTGGGCATTCAAACGGCATTTAAAAGCATTAATTTGAACTTGATGCTACCTGTATAAACCCTGTATTAAACTTGACCACTAAGAGCTCCAACAATTTAAAGAAATATTGGAAAACATGCATCCCCAGTTAGTATAACTAGTCTCCCAAAGGAGAAATGTGTTTTGGAAAAGGGAAACCGGGCAAAGTTGCACAATCACCACACGACACTCTCACAGGTGCGCATTACTGAAAAGTACAACACAGCCTACTACGTTAGTGCTCAATGTTCTGACATTTAGGTAAATAAAATGCTTATTCTTATGAATGTGCAGTAGTTTAGTGATTAGTTGTTTCGAAAGTAGTTTTAAAAATCGCAAAATAATCGTCTTAACAGTTCAGAATCAGGATAAATCTGGATCAAAACTAATTGTGACATGAATCGTATCACCAGGTGCTAGGCAATGCACACCCTACAGTGTTTGAATGTTACATCAAGTTAGTTAAGAATGCACATATATATTTTACCTAGAAATATTTTTAGAAAGGAATTCTAATGTATGTTTCATGAATACATTTTTACACTTCTCTTCAATATGTCAGTGTGCTTGTTTTCCAATAACTTTATAACAATAACAGAGAGCTTTATTATAAGTATTAATGGCCTTAGTGATATTAGAGATTTGCTAAGTGAATTGTCTCATTTGTTTTTAGCTGATTGACATCACAGGCAAGGACCAAGATGAGTCTATGATCGCGCTGCATGATTGTAATGGAGATGTCAACAGAGCCATTAATGTTTTGCTGGAGGGCAGCCCAGACACGGTGAGTATTGGTCGTGACCTGTGAGCATCAGCTTGTGTAAAAAATATCTCTTTCCTGGATTAGTCACATATGACCGCGGCTGTATGAGGAAGTATAAACATTGTAAGAGAGTGAAGGATGGATAGCCGCCACAAACACTTTGAACTGAAGATGAAAGGATTGACTGAGAAAACTGCCAAAGGAAAGAACATTTTCAGCACCATATTCTTCTCTATTGGTTCTAACATTGCTAGATCAGTCTGGCCACATCTGTGCCCTTATCGATTTGTCATTACATTTGCACCAGGTGCCCTTCCTGACAAGAGTAATAAAGTCTTGTAGCGTCCTCTGGCATTTGCAGGCCTGTTTTAAAAACAGGACTGCTCAACATGATTTAGTGGTGCATTCTAAGCTGTGGGAGACTTTTGTGCCCTCGCCCTTTTAAGTATTTATTCTAAAATCAATAGCTTTATGGAGCATTATAAAATACTAGTGATGTTCACAGTTCCCATATTGATTTCCATAGTGCATTTGTACAAAGGCTAACGCAGTCTCTTCCCTCCACTGTAGGACTCCTGGGAGATGGTGGGGAAGAAGAAAGGCGTGTCGGGTCAGAAGGAGAGCAGCCAGCCAGAGACTGGAGAGGAAGGGAAGGAGAACCGGGAGAAGGGAGGAGAGCGAGACTCAGCACGTCGTCGAGGTGGAGCTCCGCGCAAGGGCCGTGGTGGGACCAGCAGGGGGCGAGAGTGTGAGTGTCTCATCTCTATATGAAGACTTCATTTCTCAGTCCCTCTCCAGTGACCCATGGTTTTTATCTGCCTCTCCGTCTTACCCCCTTTTATGAATGCAGTCAAAAACATGAGAACATCTAAAATGTTCAAAGGAACACAGAGTCGTGCTCAAGTGCATTTCTTTGTGCCGTTTAATGATTAGAACTGGTTATTTTTTGTTTTTATTGTTTTTATTTGGTTTTTATTGTAATGTTGCAATTAGGGCTGAGCGATATGGCCAAAAAAGATTCTCTTTCGTTTAAATCTCGATTTTCTCACAATTCATGTGGAAATTGTCTTTTAAAGGTCACTAAAGCCATCTGCTGCTTCTTGGGTTTAGACCTGGTTTAGCCTTGGTTAAGACCTGTTTTAGTCCAAGTTTCAGTCCTTGCAGGTCTTTACTTTGACATGTTTCCCTCATGGTTTAGTCCTGGTTTAATCCTGGTTCAGTCTGTGACCTTGTCCAGGTTTAGACCCGATTTAGACCTAGTTTAGTCGTGGGTTAGTTCTGGTTTAGACCTTGATTTCAGTCTCTGGTTTAGTCCGGTTTACTTCTTGGTTTTTAGTCCTGGTGTAATCCAGGTTCAGTCCGTGATGTTGTCTGATTTTAGACCTAGTTTAGACCTAGTTTTCTCCTGGTTTAGTCCTGGTTTAATCCAGGTACAGTCCGTGATATTGTGCGATTTAAGACCTAGTTTTCTCCTGGTTTAGTTCTGGTTTAATCCTGACAGCAGTGAGTGGAGAAAAGTGTCAGGGGAGGAATTGTAAGATCAGATGGTTGATGATGTTTTTTTTTCTTGTCCACTTAGGTGCATTAGTTACGAGCATCTTCAACCCTGTTTTATGCGGTTTGAAATTAAGCACTATGCCAGCTGTCTGCAGTTTACAACCTTTTGAAAGCTTGGACCTTTAGAGGCTGCAGCGTTGTCAGTATTTGCTCTTTTACCACAATATTGATAGTTATTGTTGTTTTTTGTCCCTGCTTGATTTTCAGTTGGTCTAAAGTTGTCCCTAATGGAGCATTTGTGTTTTTAACAAGTGCAGGCAGGTTCAAGGGATGGTAAAGTGTCAGGCATATGCTCAGTATATGTGCTGTGAACATAAACCTGATAATCTGGTCTCTAAGCGTTGTACAATATCCAGTATAAGTACATAAAGAAATGTAGATGTTTTCCCAAAGTATTCTTCCAGTGTTTCTTCTGGCCTTAGAAGCTTGGCATGATGATGGGACACGGGGGTTATTTCATCAGTAAAATTATATATTTAGTATTCAGGCTAATTGCTGTCATTTGCGATGATGCATTCAAATAAACATGTAATAAATAGAATTATTATAGGCCTTAAGATTCTTGGCCACAGGTCCTGCTCTGTGCCATGGCTCAACTCTGCCAAGTGTTTTGCTGTCGTTGGTGTGATGCTAAGGCTTGTATGCTAACCACATGACGAAGAAAACCGCAACTAAAGTGGTAAAAATTGGTGCCAATATGCTTTTTATCTGAAATTGTAAAAGTATCAGTTCAGTATTCGTTATTTGAATCGGTACATCGCTATTTTTTACTACCAATACAGATACTTGGGATTTGAGTGTCTACGATGCCCGATACCAAAAAAAATTGTAGATGACATTGTTTATATTAGGAAACTGATTTGCGATGAAAAAAGTGATTGACCTCCCTTTCTGGAGAAGGTAGTAAAGGTATAAAGGTTGAAAGAAAGCACAGATATCTGTTGATTATCATATGATAGTTGCATATCTAATCATCCCTTTCCTGTTTTACTTTTCCCAATTTTATAAATGTATTTATGACTACTCAAATTGTGTTTAGTTCGTGGTCAGGAGAATGGCTTGGATGGTGGAAAGGCAGGAATAGTCGGAAGGGGAGCAGAGCGCGGTCGTAGAGCAAGAGGCCGAGGAAGAGGGGCAGTTGGTGAGTGTTTTATTAATAAAATGTATTTTTTGTGTGTAATGACATGGAGATCCAAAGCCACATGTTCATTAGCTCTGTGCGTAAACCTTAGCTGCTCTTGGAAATGTTCACCTCTTCCATTGATTTACTGAAAGGGAAGAATGTAAAGGGTTGAGCTCTCAAATTAAATCTCATCTCTCTGCAGGAGCGCCTGGACGACGAGGAGGCAGATTTTCTGCGCAGGGCATGGGGTAAGGGAACACCTGCACCACCTCAAAGCAGAAGGCCCTTTGTTTCACTTTTACTTGTTGCCATGGTCACCAAAGAGCAGGACTCCAGCCTATTGTTCAGTTTTAATCCTAAGCAGAGGGGCACATATGTGAACCGACTGGACTGTATGGTGTGCCTTTTAGAAAGCCTGAGTATCTGCTCTTTGCCTCGTTGGTGACTGTTGCAGTGGTGTGGTGTGTTAGTAGCTGCTTGTGCAGGCGGTGCTACGGTGACAACAGAGGAAGTCTGACAAGTACAAAGATCAAAATTACCAGTACTTGCAAGCCATGTCCTTCTAACACGATGATTGCTTACATTAGTTATATTATATTTGTACATTTTCAACACTGCTGGTTTGTGAAACTGATTGTTTTTTGTGTTGCTTTGTGAAAGGAATGCAATTGTTCCTAATCATGACGACCGTTAACAGTTTCTCAAATCCCCGCGCTGAGCAACAGGTTTTGATGCATCTCCATTTGTGGCTGGCTGGTTTGGGTTTACTGGCTTGGCTTTTGTATAAAATGGGTTTACAGGGAGCCAGTTTGTGAATGAATGTCTGGTTGTTCAGCCCTGTTGAGGCGGTGGTGTTTGAATACATTGAAATATTGCGTGTGTGCACAGACTCTTTGAAGATAAGCTAATGCTGCTACTATGAACAGTTTGGTTCAGTTTGTTGGGCTTCTTGTATGTGTTTACTATTATTTTCCCCCCAACAGCCAGGTTGATGGGGAGTCTTCATGTGATTATGCAGTAGATGAGCGGTGAGTGTGTCTGTTGGTGTTTTTTTTGTTTCTTTGCTTTATGCTGAACTCGAACTGAAAAGGGAGGAAGTGCTAGTATGTTCTGTCTGTCTGAGATACATATTGTGTTTAAAGTGATAGTCTGTTAGTTTGCCAAATGAGGAGAGGGAGGTAGTAAAAAGTAAATGTAAACAACCTCCCCCTCTCCTCCTGATTGGACCAGAAAGCCCCTCCTAAGAAAGCTCGTCTCTTTGGTCCACACGTAATCCTGCAAGACTGATTTGTTGCAGAGTTCGACAAAGAAAGAGACTTAAGAAAAAATACAATTATTATTAGTTACTTTACATCAAAATTCAGACTCCAACTGTCCATTATTGTAATACATTTAGACTTGCAGACTATCACTTTAACTTCAATTGGACAAATTAACTTAATCTTCCAAAATGAATTGATCTTTTCAGTGCAAAGTTACTCTTGAGTAACCTGAATCTGTAAATAATTTTATATTGTCAACTTGAAAAGTAGTGTAACCTACATTTGACATCTGTGTTTGTGTCCGCTTTAATCTGTGGCTCAAATCTGAGACTTTTATTTGGAAACAGCTGGTCATAATCGAGTCAATTATAAATCCGCCCAAATGTTTTCCAGAACCTTCAACCCTGCGGACTACGCTGAGCCAGCCCAGACAGACGAGAGCTACGGCGGGGGCAGTACCTGGAACAACACGGGAAGCATGGAGATGGAAGAAAGCCCTAGTACGTTCATTTACAATTATTTACATTGAGCTTTGTGTTGCGTTGTAAGAGCTTTTTAAGAGGCGTTTTAAAAAGTATTTATGGCACTTCAGCTTAGCTTTGGTTTTTTTATAGCTAAACATATGTATATGAAAAAATGCAATGTTCAATAACTGACTTTAGTGTTGCTATAACATTTTACAAAACCATTAACAAAAGTGTTACAATTTAAACTCAAACAAAAATGGTAACAATTAGGATTCGATAAAACGGTGTCCTAACTAAACCTGGAATATTGTGTCTAAAACTGAAGTTTTGCACATGTGATATGTTTGTGTTGGCAAGAAATGTGTCAATCTCAGGCAGATGGAAGACGTTTGATATGTTGCAGCTTTTTGCAATATGGATATTACTAAGGCTGGGTATCGATTCAGATTTCTCAAATCGTTTCGAGTCATTTCACAAGGGTCCGATTCACGATTCACTTTGATTTTCAATTGAGTTAAGCATATCACGCCTCACCAATGATAGACATTCTCAGAAGAACTAATGCACTTTTTTGATTGCTATTCCACTAATATATGCTTCTGTAAACCTAAAAGACTATAGACCTGACCTTCTATGTGCCATCTATTATTATTCCTTTATTGTCATTGCATGTTAGAATACAACGAAATTACATATTTTTAGCAACTCTCTGGTGTTGACAGACCTATACAAAGACAAGACAGACAGGACAATACCGAGAAGAGTACATAATCATCAACTCATGTTGTTGTTGTTGAGCGTCTTAATGTCTACTGGGAAAAAGCTGTTTTTCATCCTTGAAGTGTACACTTTCATCTGTGTGTGTTCTCCATATTTTTTGTTTTTTTTTAGAAAACAACATTTTTTGCACCAAATGTTGCCCCCATAGATTTGGTTATTGTTGCACAAATGTTACTCTATACTTTTGCCCTCCGTGTTCTATCGAAACCCAGTTTTACCGAGTACCGTTTTGAATCTCTGGGCAATTCAATCAATCAATCAAACTTTATTTATAAAGCGCTTTTCATACAGAGATGCAACCCAAAGTGCTTTACAGATTAAAAACACATTAAAAACAGAAACATCAATTTACACACCCAACTCTCACCCCCCACATATATTTACAAGTGCATTCACCTCAGCATTCAGATACCCATCCGAACACACACACGCACACACGCACATTCGCGCACACACATACACACACACACACACCATTAGTGTAAATAAAATATTATTGTGAACCCTCCTCTCCTAGTCTCTATGACATTTCCTCGTGGAAATATTTGCTAAAGTCGTTGTTGACACGAGCGGCCCTTATCGCGGTAAAAGGATCGATGTT
>OMNZ01030683.1:2536-15589 GCA_900303255.1 Lesueurigobius sanzi
TTAGTTTATTTAGAGGGACAATGTGCAGTTACATTAAAGAGATGGCTGCACCAGATTTAGCAACATGCTAATTTCCATCCGTAGTCGCCAACAATACAATCATTAAACATTTACATATTAAAATACAGTTTAAAAAAGTGCAAGTTACCAACGTACCATTCACAGAATTATCATTTAGCAGCAAAGTTATAAGTCACACTTTTTCTCATAGTTTGGCTACGACTTACAGTATATATGAATGAATATATTACATTAACATATCAGACACCTATTCAGTTTGTTGTTTATCTTTGTGTAGCTGAATAACCTTCAATGTGTTACGTTTGCAGACTGTACACTTGTTCAGCCTGTTGTCTATTCTATAGAGCTTTGGAACTGGCATCACAGTGCAATGCATTATGGGAATTTTGCCACCATTTTTCAGGACCACAAAATAATGAAAACAGCCCATTTTCAATATTATTCCCTCGTAGATGGTGCGTTCTAACATGGCAGTCAACTACACCACAGGCCTGAACTCTCCTGAAGTTATTTGTCCATCGAGCTTCCCTTAGTTCTACAGTTAGCAGTTTGTTGTTTGGACCAGTAAGATGGCGCCTCAACCACATACACATCAACACAATCTGCTGGCCACGCCCCATTACGTGACATCACATTCCAAAGCTTTATTTATTATATTATATATTATTATAACTTGTCTGTTCTTGGTCTCGGATTTTGTAAAATGAATTTCCCCAAAAGTTGCCGTGCGACTTATATATGTTTTTTCCTTCTTCATTATACATTTTTTAGCTGGTGTGACTTATACTCCGGAGTGACTAGGCCTGGAAATTACGGTAATTTGATTATTCACAACTAATTGGTTATAATTGACAGGATTGACATCAAAATTACACAAGAAACTAGTAAATTCTGTGTGTTTTGATGAAACATCTACTTTGTCGAAGTATACCCTCATCACTTTATTATTTATATTCTTATATTTATAATTTATAAAGCATCAAATACATTTTTCTTTTTTTTTTTTTTTTTTACAGTTGAATGTTTAATTGTTTAATTAGCAAAACAATCATTAGTTGCAGGCCTATTTGGGTCCAATGCTGCATATTATCCAAGTATAACGGCACAAAACCTGTAGTTGTTTTTCCATGGCCAGCTCGTGGTGACTTCCTCTCTATAGATTGTCCTGATGTGTGCATTTTATGGTTCAGCTTCTAATCCAACAAGCCCATATAAGCTGTATATATACTATATTTTTTTGTAATACTTTCTTTCTTTTTCTTGATCACCTGTGCATGCATAGTCAGAAGAAAATCTGTATTTTTTTTTTGACTAGTCCAGATTTTCTCTCTCACTTTCCAACTCTGCATTTGCTCAGTTGTTCTTAACCAAACTGCCAAAACTCTTTCAAATCTAATTACACTGATTTATCAAAATATTTACAGTTGCATAATAAAATGGCTTCAAAAATCACTGTGTTATTTGTTCTGGTTACAGTTTTCAGATGAAGCTGGAAGTTATCCCTTCATGTGAAAACTCTAAGCAGTTTCTTTGTCAAAGAGGCCTGAAGAGGGATCGAGTGAGACATCAGTGAGATGATGGAGACACATGTGTGCCAGACTATTGTGTTCTGCCGGTCTGAGAAGGAAGTGCCAGCGTTTATACAGTAATCTTGCCATTAAGAGGGGTTCTTATGGTTGGTGTAAACCTTTGATATGCTCAGAGCTTTCCCAGATGCTGCCATGTTACACAAGGTGATGTTTTATGCTCCCAGACTGTCAGAACACGGTGGCCTCGTAAACACTTGGGATAGGCAAAAAGGGAAATACTGTCTTACTGTGTATGCACAGTTGTGGCCAGGGTATGTAAACTTATGCATTTCATAGAATATGAATGATAACACAAAAACCTTTAATTCACTCATGGTTAGTGGTTGCATGAAGCCATTTATAGTTAAAAAAAAAAAAAAAAAAAACCTGTTTGTTTAAACTTTTCAACTACTAGCCCTGATCAAAAGTTTACATTTTGTGCATCTTGAAACAAACCAGTGGTTTCGCTAGGGATAATCTTTCTCAGTCATTTTGAAGGACAGGGTTGTAAAAAATCTGTCATGAACTATTTGCATCCTTCATTAATTGATCTCTATAGTATTATACTGTATGTAAGAATCTAAATATAATTTGTGTTAAAACTTGTGCACAAAACTCTCAAAGGATGACTATGGCTTGATTTTCAGCCTTCAACATTTTCTGTCAGAACTCAAAATATTCTGTCACTGACAGATCATTTTCAGTTAATGTAACCTCTGAAACAAACATCTTTTTCAATGAGTCCTGTATTTCAGCTGAAGTGAGTTTTCCTTTGCTCCTGAACAATTCTCCTGGCAGTTGTTGAAGGCCATGTAAACGTTAGATCAGGGACATTTGAGTAGTTTCTGTTTCAATA
This sequence comes from Lesueurigobius sanzi, assembly GCA_900303255.1. Classification (NCBI taxonomy): domain Eukaryota; kingdom Metazoa; phylum Chordata; class Actinopteri; order Gobiiformes; family Gobiidae; genus Lesueurigobius; species Lesueurigobius sanzi. Next base: position 4,982 of record OMNZ01030683.1, read on the forward strand.
TGATTTCAAAAGAATAAACTAATTTCTCTGACAATAAATGGCTTTGCACAACCACTGACCATGAACTATGGCCAAAAGATTAAAAGGGTATGCAAACTTAAAGGGTATGTAAACTTAAAGGGTATGTAAACGTTATGTTATGTATACAGACTACTACTTTTTGGTAGTCCCCGTTGCAACTTTTGAGCGTTTAATAGTTTGACTTACTTTCTTACTTTATGGGTTTTTGCATATTAAATACCGTTTTTGATAGCACCATATTTTTTCAGTGCATGTGTAGTCTTGGCATAATGTATATAGGCGCCTAAACCACAACTAATTGGACAGTGTTTCATCGTCTTATGTAATGCGTGTACACCATGGCACGGCACAGGTTTCTGGTATTAGCAGACTGGTATTAGCAGACTTAGTTAGGCCCCAAAGTTATCTCTGTGAAGTGACAGAAATGGCCTTTGCTCGTCGCAGCTGCGATAGTGAACTCCGGTGATAGAGCGGTCCGCGGCAGCCCTGCCATCTCACAAAGACAATGCGGACAGCTGCAGAAATATTTATCGAAGACCACACAGTTTGCGAATCCATAGAGCTTTACATTCTCAAACGCAAGTATTTACAAGAAGCGAGGAGAGGAAACCCGGCGCCCCAGACAGTTAGTGCATGGGACAGTGGGGATAATTATGACTTGTTAGTACAAACACGCGCTGGATCACTTTTATGGCTCTTTTACGTTTAAGGGTCACATATTATCCATAAAGCAACTGCACTTGACTTTTAACACTTCCATATGCATTGGCAGGAAGGAAGCACATCAGCTGACGGTGCTACTTCACTACAATAACAGTCAAAGTAAAATAACATCATATTTTATTAAGACATCAACAGTCCCATTACTTACAGTTGGTAATTGTTGGAATGAAAAATTGTGTAGTTCTCATTCGTCTGTTATCACGCCCATGTTTCAACAAGGAGAAAGAAAGGAAGTCTAAGGATGTTCCAGGTTGGATTGAGTCACAGTAGCAGTGGTTGTTGTAGTTTCAAAACAATATTCGGGGGCTGTTCACGTGGATTGTGCACGGGTTGGTCTTGGGCGAATTCTCTAGCAACACAATGGTTTTCCTTGGAATGAAATTGATTATTCTTCGCCTGAGAGGGTGGCAGCAGGTCACAGTAGCTCCTGGATTTCATTTTTAGTGTTTCGTATCTTGTATTTTATACCTGTAAATGTGTACATATTCCCAGATTGTATAAGCCAGAGTACCTATATATCCTGACTCTTTATTCACATTTTATTGTTTTGTTGTTTATTTTAAGATTACTATTTGAGCTACTGTGACAACACAATTTCCCTTGTGGATCAATAAAGTCTGTCTAAGTCTAAGTCAGGGGTCTCCAGCCTTTTTTTTTTTTTTTTTTTTTTACCTCTTGAGCTACTTTAATGTAACAAAAATGGTACAGAGCTACTGATGCTTTGAAGAAACACAAGCACCTATGGGAGTTCACCTGCAGCCAAGACGATGGCTCAACACAGTATATGAAAACAACTGCAGTTTCCGCTTTATACTTTACTATATAACCCTAAATGTTCGAAGAGTGGGTTCAACGGAAGAAAATGATTCTAAAATTTTGCTTATTATGTACTTGTAGAAATGTAGAATGTCTCTGGCGAGCTACTTGGAAAGGGCTGGCGAGCAACTGGTTGGAGATCCCTGGTCTTAGTCTTCTTTTATTAAAAGCAGATATCTCCGTTTTGAATTTGTTTGTGTAGGTTCTCAGTCGTACAGGAGTTGTCCATCGTAGGCAAAGATTGTTCAGTATTCATCTTCGACTACAGAGAACAGATGATATTTATCACCATACTCTACAGATGACACTAGTAAAAGTAAAGTTGAATCAATTTGATCAATAACAAGTGACTTAATATTTCTGATTCACTAAAAAGGTTGTGGTCTTTAAAAACACTGCTACACAAAGAGAAAATGACAAGCCTATGTTGATTTTTGTCATGGCACTTTTCTGTTTTTGAAAATGAACTCTTCAAATTTTCTTCCACTACTTTTCTTTGCACAGTGCAAAGGGTTCTCATTGCATTCTCTTGTAAATACACGATGCCCAGTATACAGAGTATGCATATGGACGCTATACAACGTATTTCGAAACAGCCTATGTTTAAGGCTGAAGGATCAGAGGGATTTCATAATACACGTAGCGCAGCAGAACATAAGCTGCAGGTTTATTTTCTCGTGGTTTTCTATACTCTCCAGAGAGGGCGAGACAGCGTTTCCTAAATAATGTGGCAGAGGGGAGACAGCGTTGGTGATGGACTAAGGGGAGGGGGAGTGGTCTGCACCGGGTTAGGCTTCAATAAAAGGCGCACTTGTGTGGACCTCTGAGGAGCCCAAAGTTTCCAGTAGCACCACAGGCGGCTACTGCACAGGCACAATCAAGACAGGGCTGCTCGACCAACAATTACATAGTTACAGACATTTCACTTTTTCTGTCTCATTTTTTATCATTTATGTAGAAGAGGCCCCTTTTTGCAAATCAAAAATGATGAGTCTGCTGTTTTTCACCATCATCGCTGTGACGTTGGCTGGGAGCCAGGCAGAGTTCAACGCAACTTTATCAGGTAATTTAATTTTTTATTCACAATTTTAATAATAAAATTGTTTAAGTTACATGTTTGTATTTGATTATGTGCATGCATTTTGACTGTATTTTTGTGTGAAAGATGCTTGTCTCTGCACTTATGTAACAAAGGGGTCATTGATGCAGCATCGTCTCTGGGGTAACTCTGACTCGGTGTTGCATACAAACCACTAAAACACAATCTGGGCCTGAATGAATCACAGTGTCATGCTCTGCCCACATGAGTGCAAAGGGGACCTCACCATTCACACCACCACATTTTACAATACACACAAGCTACCAATCTGGCTTCTCCCAACTGTTGCGGCAGTGATAAAAAGTTGAGGGAAACGAGTTGTGTCATTTTATTAGCTGTCTGTGATATTTCTTACGAATCAAATTGGCACCTGCTCAGAGGATTATGCTCCCTGGCTGTGAGAGGTGCAGATGACAGCTCCAAGCCAGGGCCTCATGTTCTATGTATTGAGTGATATTTAATGTACTTTCGGCAGCTCCCCCAAGCTGACTCCGTACGTGTCAAATTAGGGATGTCTCAGCTTCCAAGATGGGAGGAAATGGCTGGTCTGTCGGGGGAATGATTCACTTGGAGAGGAGATCATCTTTCTTATCCAAATATTGAAAACGGTTCCCAATGGTTGGTGATACCACAGCTGTGTGCAGACAGTGGGCGTATGCTGCTGCTGTTACTTGAGCACATTTTATTTTAAAATTTTGAGAGGGATGGAGAGGGAGGGAGGGGCTAGAGAAAGAAAGAGAGAGAAGCAAAAGTAAAGCATTTTTCTTTTTCAAGTTTGTAAAGATTGCTAAAGCACTTCATCATCATCATCATCATCATCATCATCACTTTGAGTTCTTCAGTGATGTAGCACAGTGGAGTGGTCACATATTCTTTGTGTTGATCTCAAGTCTAGAAAAAATACAAAGAGGTACCCACCTTTCCCTTCCCCCTGAACGACGTTGTAATGGAAAAAGCCATAATCACTATTCCACACACTTTCTATTAAAACCCCTCACAGGCTACGTTTCTGGGGCCGGGGTGTGTCCCGTCTAGCACCTACTGACTTACCCTGAAATGGAGCTCTTTTGGAAACGTGCCACGGATAAAGGCAGCGTGACAGGAGCGGAGCTAAGATTAACGACCCGCAGCTAAACGTATAGAGCCCCAAGAGCTGAGCTGGGGCCAGAATGACTCCGTCTTTCCCTGTGAGGTAATAGTCTCATGGTAAGGCGCGCTGTGGTTGTCGGTAACCCAGGCTTGGCCCGGTTGCTAGGGCTGGGTGGGAAAAGGGGCTTGGCCGCAAATGAGCTGAGACAGGGGACGCAGAGCAGGATCAGGCAGCTGTTTGGTGCCAGCAGGCTTTTCGGTCTCTGTTTATAAGATAACTAGGCGATAATTGTACAGCCATAAGAAAGCAAATGCCTAAATGACATGTCTATAAATGGTTAGGAGTTCACTGTAATGCTGTGTGTGGGAAAAAGAAACAGGACTTTGAACACTATCCAGAAGCTACAACAAACTGGATAAGAAAGTAAAGTAAAAGTAGACTATTTTGTTGCTTTGTTAAAATCATAATTAATCAACTTTTTTTATATGGCACATTTTAACAACTAAGTCAGTTTCCAAAGCCATTTTCATTTTAGTGATGTCAGCAGTGTTGCCGAGTAAAGGATTACTTAGTAATCCACTACTGTAATTAGATTACTTCTTTAGTAATGGAGTAATGTAACGGGATTACAATTGCAAAACTGGTAATTAGATTACAATTACTTTATCAAGTAATGAGTCCATTACTTTTTAAATAATATTTTGAGCTGAACACATTCATTTTAAGATTAAGGCCTGTACAAAAGATGAACGCAGCTGCTGTTTATGAAATATACAGTTTTTGGTTTAGTTTTGTGTGGAGCAGTGAACATTATTCAACTGAGTCACAGCCAAAGCAAGATTTACACTTCAATAAATTTCATTCCAAAGCTCTGAGCAGCTGTCGTTCGATCCTTTTTTTTTAACCAAAGTAACTAGTAATTAGTAATCAGATTACTTTTCAAATACAGTAATCAAAGAAGTAACAAGATTACTTTAAGAAAGAGTAATCAGCAGTTGGATTACTTTCATACTAGAGTAATCCCCACAACACTGATCATGTCAGCATCCCTTTAACACCATGATTAAACCAGAGTCAGATTTGGAGACATTAGATGACTGTGTTACTTCTGAGTTACTTTCATACACAGGGCCTGAAGGAGCAGCAGATGGTTCTAATCGCCTGCTAAAACAAGATTTTACTGAGTGAGACAGAATTATGCTTGGTCATAAAATGGCACTGCTACTTGGCCACAGCTGCAGGGCATGTGTCCATTTACCCTTTTAGCTCACTTTTAAAACACTTTTTTTGCAGAGAATCCTATAGAATTGACAAAGAATTATTTCCGCCGTTTCAATCCTGAGCAGGCCCTTTGACATGTTCGTTGTATGTCAATAGGAAGTGAGTTGGAGGTGTGACGGAGAAAAGAAAGGCCTCGCTCTGTGGCCAGGCCTGGGTACACACAACAGGCTGGTGCTTTACGAGTGCGGGGTGCCCCATGACCGGGGCCACATTCTCCTACATGACATGCAGGAGCAGGAAGCACTGTAAAGTTCTTTCCACATGTGTGTCGTCTGTAACTACTGAAGATCTCCGGGGAAACATTACACTCAAGTGCATAGTGCTTACGTAATGTTGGCGAGACCAACGTAAACTGTGTAGCTTTCAGTCTCACGGGATAAGATCTCTTTACTAAAAAGGGTTTACAGTTTGGTTTAAAGGCAGTATACCAGATTGCTTTTTTATTGCAAATAATGAAAGAGGGAGTGATTAAATTTAACAAACACTTTCCCAACGCATTTCTAAATCCCATTTCTTCACAGAGATGAGTTTGAGCACATTTCACAACTTGTACGGTCACTTTTTAGGGTCACTGTCATAGAAATAGTAGAAACGCAGCCTGGAAACTCATCCATTTCACAAAAATGCTTAATATTTTCATACAAATTATTATTTCCACAAATGCCCATGGAGGACGAAACAACTTTCATTCCACACTAGGAAGAAAAATCAGGTATAGGCCTTTAAGTTTGCTGGTATTATATGAGTATTGCAAAAAAACATTTTGACACACCTTATCAAGTCCAGGTATTAATATGCTTTAGGGGCCATTTTAGTTTGGGAGCCCACCTGATTTTAAGTAACTGCACAATCAATACATTAGCCTGTTCTTAAACATTACTTGTGCAAAAATCTGTATCGTTTTATCCACTCAGAACAGAAAGAACAATAAACAAACATCAGTATTCATAAAACTTTACGGGCACGCTGCTAAATACTGTATAAATAAAATCAGAAATGTATGAGCTGTAACAAAGTTCTGTTTAATGGATGCTTGACGGTGTAATCAGATCTTATCCGACTGCATCCAAGGCTCTTGGTTTACAAGGCCAAATGAGCCGGGAGTCGAGCGTGGCCAAAGAGGAGCTAGCCAGGCTTCAGTCAAAGAATTCTGTAATTAGCAGCAAGAGAGTGTTTCCAAGGCCTGTAAAACACCTGGCATGTTGGAGATAGGGCGGGAACAAACAAGCAGACTTTTTGAAGGCATTTTATTAGAAACTAGAAATTGCAAAGTTGAGTATTTGGTCGCGTAGGAAATATTTTGATTACATTTTTGTGAAAATGTAAATTATAATATGTACCAGATGCAGTGAGGTTTTATTGGGCAGGGCTTTGTGATGAGTGAATCATTCAAATACTAAAATACTAACAAAGATAAAGAATTTGGAATAGTATGAAATCTTTTACTAACAGGTGGCCCAAGCAACATTAATGTAACTACCTAAATGCTTTATTATCTCAGGGGTAATAAAAGGAAGGGTGTTCAGACTTTTCATGCCATGTATTCTTCATAACGGACTTGGCATATCAAGTACCCAGGGGCGTCACACTATGGGGTAAAGGGTACTGACTTCCCAGGGCCCAAGGCAAGGGAGGGGCCCTCCGAAGTCTGTTCATAAATAGGCCTATATGTGTCAGAGGGCCCACCAAGATAGTTTGTACCCAGGGCCCAAAATTTGGTGGAACGCCCCTGCAAGTACCAGCTGGTCTAGATCAAGGCTCAATAACTAAACTGGGTGTAAACAGGTGGACAACAACAACAAAAGACAATTAAATGGATCTAATTCAAATATATCACGTCTAAAAGAGTTAGGTAACATTTAAAACATGTCCAGACCTATTTAAAATGTAAGTTTACTGAGTTAGTTGTAGTTCACCCAAAGGCCATCAGTGGCACACACACATCTCCATTCAGAAAGCACCGACATCCATGAGTCCAAATCTCAACAGCAGAGCAAACACTTGTCCCGGGAAGAGAATGAAGATGTTGGGGTCAAGGGCCACATACACACATACATCTGGGGTTGATTGTTGCGAAGTGTTGGCTACCTCATGCCGGGGGAAGGTCTTTCAAACCAAGCAAACTGTGTGCGGTCTATACTTAAAGGTCAGGGACATAGTAGTGGGAATCCATGGTGTGAGACTAAACAGTGTGTGATTTAAGCCGAGGGGTGGTCTAGTCGATAGAGAAAAGAGCTTCAAGTGAGTGTCTGTAAATTGAAATGTGTTATGGATTTCATAGACTGTGTATGATTGACAGTTTGGGCCTGTATTTCCATGTAAAGTAAAGAACGTGAAATAATTATATTTTTCGCTCCCTTTGTTAATCTCAGCAACAAATCAGCGTCTCTCAGGATTAAGTGAGGACCAATGTGTGACGAATGAGGAGGGGCTTTCAGGTCCAATCAGGAGGGCAGGGAGCTAGATTGTTTACTTAAAAAAAAAAAAAAAAAATCCATATTTGGTATGTGCCGTACGTTCTCATGGCAACCGCAGAGCCAATTAGGAGTGCCCTTCACGGACAGCAGCAAGGGCAGGCTGTCAATCAAACCAGGCCCGCAGCCAACCTCCATAAAAGAAGGCACCTGATTGGCCAGGTATTTTTGTTCATATCTTAAATAATGTTGAAATAGTGTCAAAAGACAAACAACAGGACGGTGTAGTGCGTGGTAAGACAAGCACTTGAGGGCCATATTAACAACACTCTTTCCAATAATGAGTTAAAGAGGGGCCAGAAGGGTTTACATGTAAGTCAATGGGCACTTCCGGCTTCCGGGAGCAATCCCTTATGCTAGCATGGCTTCAACCAGAGCTAGCCAATTGGATCTCCATCAATATTATACACTCTATGGCCCAGACAGAGGGCATTATAAACCAGAGCATTCATTTTGTGTTTACCCCCGAGCATAGATAAATAAAAGTGGTGTCGCAAATGGCATCGGCCTCAATTTTAAGTTTGCTTAAAATTGTTTGATGGATAATATCTGTGTAAATAATATTCATCTTCAGTGACATAGATAGAGGGAAACTTCTGGCTCACTCATTTCTCATTGGAGAACCATATGGTCGGCATGGCAACAGTTGGATTGTTTATCACTACATATGTCACTTCCTGGGCCCATGTCCTACAAGGAAGTGAGAAAATAAACATCTCAAAAATGTCAAATCAGGGAACAATAGTTAAAATCGTTCAGCTAAATCTTAAGTATAATTGTGTTAACTATGTTTTTGTGAATATGTTGTCTAATGTGTCATGCACTTTAAAGCCTTAAAGATTCAGGCTGCTGGTGATCTTCGTGCCACCCTCAAATGTAACTCAGGGCCACCCCAGTGAAATCAGTCTGGACACACCTCATATCACCACACGCAGTCTCATGATCGAGGATGGAAACTGATGGAAACTGATGGAAACTGTGCATCTGATTAATGCTTGTTCGTTTTGCAGTTACAGTCTTCGCTGAGCTCGGGGACAACGTCACTATCCCCTGCCACGTCGAGCATGAGGACTCTTTTGGAATGTTCAACGGGATGCGCGTGAAATGGACCAAGGTGGCCAAAGATGAGCGTTTCAACGAAGACGTGCTGGTGGGAATGGGCTTCCACGTAAAGACATACAACAGCTTCGACGGCCGCGCCTTCCTGCAGAAGTCGAATGAGGAGGACGCATCGCTCGTGTTGAATGACATCTCCATGGAGGACGCGGGGAAATACCGCTGTGAGGTCTTCAATGGGATGGAGGAGCAGATGTTCGAGGTGGTGCTGGAAGTGAAAGGAAGTCTGACCAATGGTAAGTCATGTTGAGGAATTGGTAATTGTAGTTAAAGGATCTGATTTTAGATGTAGAATGTACAGTGAGTTGCATACTTATCTGCACCCCTTCAACTTTTTCACATTTTGCCATATTAGGTACATAAACATACATGTATTCAATCGAAATTTTATGTGAAAGACACACACTATGGGACACACAATGATGAAGTGAAATGAAATTTATACATGATTTGGAACTTTTTTTATGAATAAAAAACTGAAAAGTGGGGTCAAAAAGTTGAAGGGGTGCAGATATTTATGCAACCCACTGTATATACAGTATAAATAAATAAAAAGCTATATCAACCTATCTGGACTTTTCAGTATCCTCATTAAACTTTAAGCTAACGTTGTAATAATAATTACACAGTTTAGACTGACGGACCAGATGCTATAAGCTTCCAAACTGCACCATCGGCCCCTTTTGACTACCACCATTCATTCATCACACATGGCATTCACACAGACAAGGTGGTTAAGTGTCTAGCCCAAGAACAGTCTGCACCTGCACAAGCTGAGATTCATGTCCCCTCATGAGACGATCCGCTCTACCATCTGAGCCACAACCACCTCAACTAAGTCGATGTAAAACTGTTTAACTTTAATCATCATAAAAATCCATGAGGCAGATGATTCTCAGATTAGTGTTTCTCAACTTCAGGACTCACAAAACTCATTTTCAGTTTGCCCTTTTTATGGTACAATGATATGGATGACTATCAAAAGCTAGTTAAACAATTAATCACCAGCCATTTGTGGTCCTGTCCCAAGTTGAGTTGAGGAAACACTGATCTACGCTGTATTAATCTGGCAAGAGCTGTGCAAATAACATAACCACCATGCAGAGTTAGTTTGCAGGCAAAGGTTAATAAGACACGATCTAAACAAACTCCTTCTCCTCCTAGGCGTCGTTTTCCCCTACTCCCCACCAGGAGGCCGCTACAACCTGAACTTCGAGAAGGCAGAACAGGCTTGTCGGGACCAGGGCGCAGTGGTGGCTTCCTTTGATCAGATGCTGGAGGCCTGGAAGGGAGGCCTGGACTGGTGCAATGCTGGCTGGCTCAGTGACGGCACCGTGCAGTACCCCATCACCAGACCCAGACAGCCCTGTGGAGGGACCAGCAACGGGCCGGGTCTCAGGAGCTACGGGCTCAGGGACAAGCAGCTGAGCCGCTATGACGTCTTCTGCTACGCCTCTCCCCTGACAGGTACGTGCTCATACTTCATTCACATCACACAGTCGCAGCAAGGAGTCATTTTAAATATTTCTGGATTGGTTACTTTAAGTTGCAGAGAGAGATAGATAGTCAGTGTTGGGGAGAATACTTTGGAATTGTAATCAGTTTACAGAATACTGAATACTTGTCTTAAAATGTATTTTGTAACGTATTCAGTTACTTTGCCCAATCAGAGTACTGTATTCTGAATATACTTAAATACTTTCACCTGGATTTGCTTTATATTTTTGTATAAATATGGTGAAAGATTAAAAATATGTAGCAACACTTTTACACCAACTGTTGTCTGTCTCTTCTTTCTCTCTTTATTCCTTTGGTATTTGAAAAGTAACTGTATTCAAAATACCCTCAAATGAGAGAGTATTTGTACCTGAATACAGTTACCTTAAATGAGTATTCTGAATATGTATTTTAAATACATGTATTCAGTATTCAGTTTTCTCTTAATTTATATACAGTACATGCAGTTTGCATTTCATAGAACATGAGTG